>VYZR01093141.1:0-11844 GCA_013400675.1 Oxylabes madagascariensis
AAAAAAAAAGGGGGGGTGTGGGATCATTGTCCTTTGAAGGAGACCACAGTGAGGAAATCTGGGTTACAGGTAGGTTTTCCTTCCACATCTCTGAGTGATGCTTCCTCTCAAGAGGAATTGAAAAATTCCTGTTGCTCTGCGCCGCCTCCCCTTCCAAAAGCTGCTTTTATGAGCCCCTTGGAAGCAATGCACATGTGTTTACAAAGCTGCCACTGGATCTGCCTGGAAAAAGAGGGTTCAGAAACACAGCTCTGCTACGCACAGAGGAGTCAAAGGTAACCCCAAAGCCCCCAGTCCTGAGCTTGTGAGGCTGGAACTGTGGTCATGGATGAATGAGGGGACCTTTCTTTCTGCTCTGCAGTGGGGGTTTGGGGTTGCTCCTCACTTGATCTTATGCACAATGGGTGTTTGGAAGGCCTCTGAACTGGTGGGGCATGGACCGGGTCAGCTGTCCCCATGAGCACCTCTCCATCCTGTTCCACCTGCCTGGCTGAGCTCCCAGGGACCCCTCCAAAGCAGCTCCAAGATCATTTTATATCTTTTGGAGGTCAGAGCTCAAGCTGGAGAATCCAGAAATGTTTCCAGAGCCAAAACACGCTGTGGCAAGCGGGTTGTGTGCCTGGTCTCTGCTTCTCATTTCCTTCGTCGCTGTGAGAGCAGTGGGGCTGCACATGGGGTTTCAGCGGGGTGTCCCCTCTTTTGTTCCTATATATTAGAAAAGTCTGCGCATGTGTTTGCATTTAAAACCAGTATGTATATATTTCAACGTGGCCCTTTGTGAGCTGTGCCCCTCAGGACTGGTTTGGTTGGACAAAGGAGGGATGGAGCTCGCAGCTGCCTACCTGTTGCACTGGCAGCTGTGTGATGGTCCTGCTGGTCCAGCTATTCTTGCACTTGGAAATAACAGGTGTTGGCAGGGAGTGATCCCAAACCTGCTCAGGCCCAGCTAGGAAGGCTCCCTTTGAAGCGAGCAGGCTTTGGAATAAGCCTGGCAGCACCAGTGGAGAGGCTCCGTTGCTGTTATTTGTACCACAGCCTGAGCAGGCCTTTCCATGAGTGCCCATCTTGCATTTTCCATGCCCTCCTTCCTACGTGCTTGCTGGTGTGCTGGAATGAAACAGATGCAGCTTCTGGTGGCAGGGCTGGATGTTGGGCTTGTTGCCCATCCTCCTGGACAGCAAACACAAGGTCAAACGATGGCTGTGCCAACAGCAAAGGGGAGCAGCCATATAAAGTTGTCATTTTAAATAATTGCCGTAATGGTTTCTCCTCCCTTTCTTTCACCCCTTCCCCATGTTCTTCCCCCTCACTGTCTTTCCCCACCCACGACCTGGGGGCTGCCTGGATCTCTTCAGGATTTATGTGAGAAGGGAAATGTTACGTACGTAATTAAACCGTCGTAGCGCTGGATGGAAATGGGATTTGGTGCTTACCGCTGTGACTCTTTCTCATGCGTGAGGGTGAACTGATTGATTACTGAGGTTTGAGATTAAATATTCCCCTGAGCTCCACTGGCATTTAGTGTGGTGGGGGGAGGGCAGAGGGAAGGGGTGGAGGGGAATTATGGTTTTCCTCCAAGGCAAGGACACTACGGGAATGTCTGCTGAGTGCATCCCCTTCTCTTGGTGTGCAACAGTGGCTGTAGCAGGCTCCTGGCACTGATGTCTTGGGCACCAATAAAGCAGGTGCCTTACTCCATATCCACAGTGGTGGGTGGGCTGCTGGTGGGCTTTGCAAGTCCCTCTCACTGCTGTGTTGAGCATCCCATTGCGTCCTGCCCAGTCCCGGTGAACTCAGCTGCATCCCCGCCCACATCCCATTCCTGGCTCAGATCCCTCCCAGCCTAGCAGCAGGGCGCACCTGCTGTCCTCGCCTTTCTCTGTAAGAGCACACCTTATTTGTTTATTTTCCTTAATTTCTTTTAATCCAAAAGCCCCTCTGTGTTTGGTTTCGGTGGGGAGGGCGGAAAAACCCCCACCCGCCGCTCCTCGAGTGCGTGGTGGGTGTGGGTTGGAGACTCGCTTCTCTTGAAGTCTAATTTTAGCTGAGGGCGACGGGATCCCTCCAGGGTATGGCAGAGATTTCCTATCAGCTGCCTTAGACCTTAAGGAACAACACACACAAACAAAAACAACGCCGCAGCGCTTAAGGTTTATTTGGGTGAATTCTTTCAAAAAATGGGTGTGACTTATTTTTCTTTACGAGCTGCACGCCGGCTTTGTTGTTCCGCTGCAGTCGGGTATTTCACGTCTTCCAAGATTTAATCAGAATAATTAGTTACTGTCTGTTTGTACCTTCTGTTTCTGTTGCAGGGTTACCAAAGGGCGGATTTCTCCTCCAGAGGGCTGCCTAAGTGTCGCTTAATCATTAAAGCATCCCATTTCCTCCAAGTTATCTGTCATGAGGCTTATGTAAGTAAACAAATAAATAAATAAGTGAAAGCAGGGAGGGTGGGAATGGTGTTGGTGGATTCAGCTCGAGGGGGCTTTGCTGGGATTTTTCCTGATTGTCACGGGTTTAATTGTGAGTTGCCTGTGGTTCCCAGCCCGTCATGCGGTGATCAGAGGACTGAGCGTTTGGACAGGGTCTGAACAACCCAGCCAGTTTAATGAGGCTGCTCTCAGCCAAGCCTTCACCCCCCCTAAACTGGCAAGGGCCGTGTTGCTCCCTGTCATTTCAGGAGCAGGGGGGAAAAAAAGGCCTTGCAGGAATGAAAGGTTTTTGCTTTCGCTCGTACAGTTACAGCTTTGACTCCTTAACCCAGTGGTATCTGTTATAAAAATCACAGCTCTGTCTGGAAATAAGTTACCACTGTAAGTTTGGCAGGATTGGGAATGAGCTGTTTTTCAGCCTGTATTTGCATGTTTGGTTTGGGAAGGGGGACTGTTAATGCACACATTTCCCATCTCTAGCACAGGAGGCGAGAAAGACACAGAAGTCACTGCAGAGGAGGGTGGGATGGCTGGGAAGCCTCGCAGGGAGAGCAGTGAGGTGCTGAACCCAGCCCTGGTTTGTGCCTGGAGCTTGACTGAATTGTGTGATGTTTCCCCTTCAGTGTTTGTCACCAAGAGCAGATGAGTGACCCTGTTCTGATGGCAGTGTGGGGCTGGACAATTTGCTTTTTTCCCCTTGGTTTCTCTCTCTTCCTGAGCTGTTGTGGTAGGTTCTGAGGTGCTGGCTTGTCAGCTGCCTTTTGCTGCCTCGTTTATCATGTCCAATGTGCAAACTCTTGGAGTGAGAGTTTGGAGTGTATGCTGCTTCCCTGATGGGTTTAGATACTTTAAATCCAGAAGCAGCCTTTGCCATCAGTTCTCTGCTTTCCTGTGTGACAGGGAGCATAAATTTTTGAGGTTGGTAGCTTTGTGTTAGCCCTTTGTGGGGATAGAGATGTGCGGCTGGGCTTCGTTCTCCTTCCCTGGGAGAAGCTCATGAAAGGGAGGGGGCCTGGAGGGGACAAGGTGGGACCAAAGGGATCTGCAGGGCTTTGGTGACTTCAGGGAAAATTGCTTGTGCGAAGGTTGAGGTCAAAGTCCCATCTTCTCTCTGCATTTGTTGGGAAGAGTAAAGATGAGTCAGTGATGGGGCATGTGTTGGACTCTGCTGTGGCAGAGCTGAAGCTGGATATGATCCTCACATCCTGTCCCAGCTCCAGAGTAACAATTTGGCAAATCCGCTGTCCCCTCTGGGACCGATGTGGTGGCTGTCACAACCAGCACCATGTCACTGGTGGCCTTTGCTCTTCCTGCTCTGTTGTGTGTGGAGGTGGGAAAAGTCCTGTTTGATGGAAATACTCTTAAGAAAGCCTGCCAACCTGATTTTTTCTTTGATGTTTTCCCAGCTGGAAAGCTGGTGGCGGTTCAGACAACACCTCCCGAAGCACTGGGAATGTGTGATGTGCAGCACAGCCATTGCTCCTGCCTGGCATGGTCCCGCCAGCTACAGTGAGGGATGCTGGAGGGGGTGGCAGGCCTCTAATCCCCATCTTACTGGTGTGTGCCTGCCTGCTTCACTCAGCCTTTCACAGATCTGCTTGGTTTGGGCAGAGGGAGAGGTGGGGAGGAGGAGCAGAGCTGCTGGGAGTGGAGGAGGGTGAAAGCATGGAGGGGAAGGGAGATGACAGAGTGGTGGAGAGGATGCTGGGAAGAAAAGGAGATGATGTGGCTCATCTGCCTGGTGCTTTAGAAGTTGCTTAGTTAATTTAAGTGCTCACTGCAGAGCCTGATTTGGCTTTTAAATAGCTTTGGAGCATGTGAATGCTCTGTGTTGCTCTCTTCTTTCTGCAGTGTGAGCCTCCTCCTGTCCCCATCTCTCTTTGAAGAATATCTCTGTTAAAAGTCGACCTTAGGATGTGGGAGGGGAAGCTTGGTGGTCACTTGCTTTGAAAAAGCCCTTCAAAGTTCTCTCCAAGCTCCTTATCATTCCAGACCATCCACCCTTTGTGTTTTTCCAGTCTGGACACTGCGAGCTTTGGTGATTGGGACTGACCTTAGGTTGCCTATCCCGCAGAGGCCACAGCATGCCAGGAGCTCTGGTGTTCATCCCACAGCACCAGCTGGTCTGGGATGAGCTGGCTGGTCTTCCACCACCTCTCCCTGAACATCCCACTTAAAGCAGAGGATGATGCCCCTTTGGCTTTCCTGGTTTTTTGCACGACTGTGTATTTCTTCTTTCCTTTCAGCCAACTGAAAAACTGCTCCAAGAGACTGGAGAATGATTTTGAGTGCCTTTTTTCCCTGGTTGTCTCTTGGTGCAGAGCTGGATGTTATTTGTGCACTTTATCATCCTGCTACCCAGTAAAGGAAATTCGTAGTGCTTAGTTTTATTTAATTTCTGTAGAAAATGAAAGTATCTCAAGCTGTTTCCTTTCCTTTGCCTCCAGAGTAACACACTCAGTGATGGAGGATGCCAAAGGCAGGCACAAATCCTGAGGATGGGGATGCAAACACTGGTCTCCAAAAAACTCTGTCTCAGTGAAGGATGGGGAGTATTCCCCACACCATAGCCACCTTGGGGGGTTCAGCTGTGTCCCCCCGTGCAAGCAGATCATGGCCACCAGGTGCCACTGAGATGTCCCCAGACATGGGGCTCCCTCCCTGCTCTGGTCCTCCACCATGTGCCCACCAGCCACTTCCAGACACGGTGGGGGAAGGTTTGGGAGGAGCACACCCCGTTTTCCTCATAAAACTCCGAACAAGAGGCTTGGCCTGGTTTAGATTTAAAAATAACTTGCACATTTGGAAGCTAAAGTTTCAGACGGGCTCCGAACGGCGTAATGGCTTTGATCGTGACAGTCCGAGATCAAGGGAGGGCTTTTTAGGTTTGCTGCATCAGCTGGAAAATATATTGTAGTGTCTAGACTTTATCATCCTCAAGAAAGGCTCTTTTTTTTTTTTTTCCCTACTCTACAAAAGGCCTAATCCAAAGCCTGTGTACAGTTGGTAGGAGGGGCTTTGATTGTGTCCAGGAGCATGTTGAAAGAGGTGGAGATGAGCTTTGGGCTTTGAAGGACTCAGACCCTGCTGTACAGGAGCCGCCGTTTCCGACGAGGCGCGGATGGAAGTTGTGTCGGCAGTGGGATGAGGGTGAGGATGGGGACCAGCTGTGTGCCAGTCCCCCCTCCCCAGAGCGGGCAGTTCCTGCAGCTGAGACCTCAGTGCTCATCCTTTGGCTGCTCTGCTTGTGGTCAGCTGCTCAGACCAGAATCTCCTACAACTGTCTCAGTTTTCTCTGTGTAATAACCATAAATATCCACGTTTGATGGTGTGTGGACAGAACTTCAGCATTTTTAGCTTGAGTGTAGAAAATGTATGGTTTTCTCTCCTTACCATTCCATAAGTAGGTTTTAAACTTTCTTTTGATTATTTTACTGAATTCCTTTATTTAATTTTTTTTGTAATTCCAAAAGAGATGCAGGGAAGGGTCTTCCTAAGTTGCTTGGAATAAATTCAAAAGCCTGTCGAGAAGGTGAGGACATCTGGCCACATGTATTTATAGAATCATTAAAGTTGGAAATAATCCTCCAAGATCATTGAGTCCAATCTTTGATCAAACACCACCTTGTCAACCAAACCATAGCACTGGGTACCACACAGTTGTTTCTTGAGCACCTCCAGGGATGGTGACTCCACCACCACCCTGGGCACTCTGTCCCAATGCTTAACAACCCTTTCAGTGAGGAAATTCTTCCTGATGTTCAACCTGAACCTCTCCTGGCATAGCTTGAGGCCATGTCCTTTTGTCCTCTCCCTTGTTCCCTGGGTGCAGAGTCTGAGCCCCACATGGCTGCACCCTCCTGTCGGGGAATTGTAGAGAGTGAGAAGGCTCCCTCTGAGCCTCCTTTTCTCCAGGCTGAGCCCCCCCAAGCTGTTCCTCATCAGACTTGTTCTCCAGACCCTTCTCCAGCTCCCTTCCCTTCTCTGGACACTTTAATGTCCTTCTTTTTGTGAGGGGCCCAGAACTGGACACAGCACTTGAGGTGTGGCCTCACCAGTGCCCAGCACAGAGGGACTGACCCTTCCTGAAAGCCCACGTAGCAATCAATCTCCTCTGTCACGTTGGAATATGCCCTGTGGAGGAAGCAGAGGCAGTTTTTCTTTGAAACACTGTGTTTTCTGTGCAGGGCTCTCGGGTGTGTTTTGGCTGGTGTGTCACTGGCAGTGTCACAGCCAGCCATCTCCTTGGTGTCTCTGCTGCGACACACCATGATGCCATGCTCAGTGCCCGAGGCTTTGGAGGGGTGGCAGCCTAGTTATGAAAGCTTCATCTGCAAGCTTTGAGAAACATTTGGAAATGTTTTGGGAAACATTTGGATCGAGGATGCCGTAGCTCCGCGCTTGGTTGTTTTACTTTGCTTTGTCCTTGAGCGAGAAAACTGCTGTTGGATTTCTGTTTTTATTTCTTTCCATCAATTATTCTTTTAGGCAAACTTATTTCCAGGGATAAATCAGAGCAAATGCCAGTGTGAAAATAGTTTGTGGTGTAACATGGTATTAAAATTGTGCTGGATGGGATCTTGAGAGGTTACCTTGTCCCCAAGGGTAGTTGAATACACTCATTGGTCTGGAAAGTGATTGTCTTTGCAGGGAGTTGTTTTGTCATAAATTATCTCAGGAGCAGAGGCAAAAATCTACGAAATAATGCTGTCAGTATTTGTGCACGAGCCTTCCTCAGTTTATTCAAATAATTTGCTGAATAAGTGATGAAAATTAATGCTGGATTTGTTCCCAGAGCTATTCAAAGTAATATTCCAGAGCAACCTTTTCCACCTTGGCATTTGCCAGTATACTGAAAGCTTTATGGATGAATTGCAGTTACCCACAGCCTGTATTTGACATGGAGCCATCCCTGTTTTGCCCCATTTCTGAGACAACCAGTCCCCAGAAGTCCCACTGGGATGAAGAGCAAGTTTTTCTTTGTTTCTAGTGCATTAGTTGTGACTTTTCAGTTTTCCAGGTGGTCACCAGCCCTGTGGAAATCCACAGCAGCCTCTTCCCTTGACATCTGCAGGTTTAGATAAAGTTGTGAGATCCTGGGCAAGGATCCCTAGAAATCCTCATCTGCTTTGAGATTGAGCCAAGTGATGACTTTCAGTTAATTTCTCCTGCATCTTCCTCTGTCCCAGCTTTGTGTCTTGAACGATGAATCAAAAAAAAACATACTCAAGAGCCCTACTTTAATGCCCCCACGTTTTAAAGGTGCTGCAGAGCTCCATGGGTTTTTTGCATTGCTTACAGCTCCCCACTTCAGTAATGGAAGGTTCTGAAGAGGTTCACCTGGAGCCAGCTGGATGCCAGCTTGTTCTGCAGCCAGCTTTGCGCTGGTGTTGGAATCCGCACAGCCCAGATGGTGACTGGTTTTCCTTCATCTGGTCCTTTTCCCAACCAGTTTACAGTAGGTGATAGGGGAATTCATCCATCCTTGGCTGTGGGGAAGGCTTGGCGAGCCCCCCTCGGCCCATCTGCACATTTCAAGTGAAGATGACTGGCATCAGCGTTATTGTTTGGCCAAACGTACGCGGGGCTATCACAGCTTAGATTTGTTACAGATGGGTTTCTGGATATAGTCTGAGGCATTCTGCCAGCCAATTTTATATCTGTGTAAAATTGATTGGCATCCCTATAAATAAAGCTGCTGTGGGATTATAAATCTAAATATACTTATTCATCAAATTATTTTTACATTTCCACTGGGTTGTCATCCTGGCTTATCATAAGCAAACCATGCTCTCTGCCTGTGTGTTATCCACAGCTCCAGCAATGCAGCTTCTGAGACTTGGAAATATTTTTTCACTTGTGTGTGAGCTGTCCATGAGTCTCTGTGCCATGGATCTCTTCACTAGGACTTCCCCACAGTCATCACTGGGAATGACCCTGTCCTGGAGACTGCTGGAGAAGTGGCAGTGGCTGTAAATACAGGAATGTGAGTTTTTCTTTTTTTGGTTCACAAGTGAGCATGGCTTTGCTGGAGCATTTAGTACCTGTGACCAGGTAAATACTGTTTGCATGGCTCCTTTGGTGCTGGGAAGGGCTCCTCCATAAGCTTCTCCATCCGTGTCCTCGGGCAGGGAGCCTCACAGAGTTTCTTCCTTGTGTGCCACAGGCTGGGCTGCATGGAAACAGGGGTCTTTCCACCTGGTTTAACCATCCCTGCTGGTTGTTTTGGCTACAGGAGCAAGGGAAAAAGTCCCCCAGACCAGTTCCAGGTGCAGCTGTGAGCTGGGGAGGTGCTGGAGGGAGAGCCTGGCCAGACACCAGCACAGCCAGGCAGCGATGCAGGCACTGGTAAATCTGGCTTGGTCTTTGAACAGCCTGATGAGAACACTGAGAGCTGCAGCCTCCGGTTTCTCTGAGGTTTTTTTTTCCTTCTCCTTTCAAAGCATTTGATTATTAATTCAGGAAATGATGAAGCAGAGAGAAACATGTGCCTGAGTGGCAGAATATCAGCTGCCTCACTCTCCTCAGTAATAACGTGCATTGTTGAAAGTTAACCCATGATTTTAGTTTAATTTCCTAATGAAGGGAAGCTTTAAAGTCAGTCTGTCCATCTGCTCCTCCTCCCATCACTGAGAATTCATTAAGTCCATTGCCTGGTTTTGTCCTTTCTTTCAGATTGGTTTTTCATCTCAAATCTGTGGAGCTGCTGCAATTTTTGTCGAAACAGCCATCAACTTAGAAGGGTGTTGCGGAGGTTTTTTATTAGGGGATGCAATGAAACCTCAGCCTGTACTAGACACCAGGGAATAGACATAAATGTTATGAACATCCAAGCCATAAAGAGTGCTTTAGTTGGATTTGCCACGTTATGAGACAGCAGAGAGCCCACGCTGCAGGTCTGTGTGCAGACATGTAGGTGTTGCCGGGGGGATGTTCACCTCAGTGAATTCTCTGATGTCTAATAAATGTAAGTTCATCCTGCAGCCTCACTCTAAAAATGGCTTATGTTGCTGGGATTCACGGAAGGAAATCTTTCCGTTCATGTTGGTATTCCTAGTGCTGCTCCCCTCACCAAAACTAGTTTTGGCAGCATAACAGGGTCAGCTCTGTCTTGTAGGGTCTTCAGAAACTGGTAGCAACATTTGGATGTCTTGAGTTTTTGCTGGAACTGGCTGCCAGTCCATGTGCAGTTTGGGACTGTGGAGGCAGGGGAGGTGCTGGAATTCAGCATCCTGAAGGTGGGAGCTGGGCAGTGCTGCTGGAAACCTCACCGTGCTGTATTGCAGGGAAGCGCAGTCTGGCAGGTGAGCAGCAGATGGAGAGGAGAAGCCTGAGGGGGGGGTCCTGTGTCCCTGCCTCTGGGTTGTTTCTGGTGCCCAGTGGCTGAGCTGCAGCTGCATGGTGGAGGTAAGAGGCTGTGGGCTGTGTCCTGGAGGCATCAGGGTTGGTTTGAGCAGAACAAATTTCACAAACTCAGAAGTGAAATGAAGCATTTTGCCTGGTGCTGATGAGGACAGAGGTTACTTCGGCCAGAGCTGATGCCTGCAAACAGGGAGGTGGTTGCCTCTGGGGATGACATTCCCATGGTCCCTGTGTCCTGCTGCAGACCCTAATGCAGTGATGTACCCCCTTGCTCCCTAAACCAGTGTGGGAATTGGAGACAGGAAAAAATTGCACCTACACGCTGAGTTGTGCTGGAAAAAAAGGAATTTTATTTACATCTTTGACATTTTATAGAATTCCAAAGGTGACAGTGGATTGGAGGGTGAAGCTGCCACCCCTCCAACACACTGGTCAGACCAACAGTCTGTCAACTCTTTCTTCCTCCATGAAAATATGAAAACAAACCATTTGTTGATACTTAAAGTGTGGGAACTCCTGGTACATAAAAGAAAATTTTCTCAGAAGGCTGAACCAGGCAACAAACCAGCAACAGCTTTTGGCTGGCACATGTCACCCAGGCTCTGGATTGGCTGGTGTGGGTGCTCAGAGCATCTGTAAGGTGGTCTGGAGGTTATGGTGTGACCAGCTGGGCTCGGAGCTGCTGGTAGATGGGTCCTACTGGGTGTGAGGTCATTTCATCACCTTGTCTCGGGGGAAGGGAGAGACCCTGAAAGACCAGCCCTTCCCTGCAGGGGTGTGATGGGGGGCAAACAGGACTTGACATTCATTGTGTTCTTGGTGAGCTGCCAAATGTTTGCATATCAGCCTGGCTTTTACTGGTAGGTGTCAATGCTTCTTTCCAGGCCTGGTTTCCACCAAAACCCGAATTCTTCGCAGCGTTGGGGTTTTTTTTTTTTCCCTCTTTGTTTCCTTTTTACTTTCTCCATTCAGTGCCTTAGTAAGGACACAGCTGAAGTCCTGGGAGCCCAAAGTAAACCTGTCTATTACACATGACCCGATTAGACGCCATGGTAATGAGCATTTGAATCTAAAGCTAGATTAGGCAGCGAGCAGTCTGAGGCTGGATTTGCATAGCACGAATTCCTTTTCCATAGGACATGTTGGCGTGTTGATAAATCTTCTGAAAGTGAGTTTAGAAAGCGCTGGCATGCGTCAAGTGCTCCTGTAGATGCATGGGTTGCTCTTTTCACTAGGCACTCAGCTGGGAAGAAAATGCCTGTGATTGCCTGGAAGATGCTTTTTCTCCTCTCTGCCTGCTCTCACAGCTCATGTGGCAGTCCATGGGGATGGGTAGCTCTTGCCAGCTCTAAAAGTCTGCATTAAGGGCATTTTGAAAGCTTTTGCCTGGAGAGGCAATTATTTCAGGGTGCTTTCTCTTCCTGTGACAACTCTGGCAGTAGTGGAGTGAATCTGGAATTTTCAGGTACCTAAATCCAATTTGCAGCTTCTTCAAGCTTTCACTTCAATGTTACAGGTCTTGTGCTGGAAAAAGCTGCAAAGATTTGTTATCCAAAAGCCATTTAATTTCCTTCCCCTGTGGGCAGTCAGAAGATTGTGGACGATCTGAGGGTCAGTCCATGTTTGCATTATGTCATTATCATGTCAGACTGCAGTGTTAATTTGGGGCAACAGGATGCAGAGGTCAGACAAAGGGGGAAAATGTTTCTCAGTGTTTAGGGCAGTGTCTGGGCAGTGAACCTGCAGGCTGTCTGTTCTAGGAGAGGGTTTGAGACGGAGTCATGGCTTTCAATCTTGGTGCTGGACCCCACTTTGTTATCCATGCTGTTGTCTGGGCTGTGTTGGAAGACCTGATGTTGTGGTGAATGCAAAGCTGCACCCCTGGGTGGCCTCTATCAGCCAACTCCATTGCCACTTTTGCTGATGGAGGTGTTCCAAAAGCTGCTGAAGGAATGGGAGAGTGTTGCTGGGTGTTGGGGAGGTATTTTCTCACTGCAGAGCTGGGCAGAGCTGGTGTCAGTCAAACGCATTGCCCTGCAGCCATGAAAGG
>VYZR01093142.1:350-15673 GCA_013400675.1 Oxylabes madagascariensis
CTGGAAGATGTCCAATTTATGTTCAGTTATAGGTGTGCATTCATATCCATTTATATAGATGTGGAGAGACAGATCTCTGTACAAATGTGTGTACTTTAGAAAGAGACAGAAGGGATTTGTGGATTTTGTGACCATAAATGCCTGTAAAATCATCCGCTGTGTTAAGTTGCTCTGAGTTCTCACATGGGGAACCGAGAGGCCAGAGGTTGTCTGAACCCAAAATGTTGCTCTTGTTATAAAAGCTCAACTAAGCAGAAAGCTGGGAACATAGCTGTTGACAAAGATAGAGCCGAGAGCTCCATGGCTTATCCTTAATTAGGTGTTGGCACTGGCTCTTGTCAAACAAGGGAAAAGAGTGTATGCTGAAGCACACTGACACACACAGACAGCACCAGTCACAGTTGGAGAGAATACAAAGTGCATTCAAGCTGGCATTGAAAGGGATTTAGATAAGTACTTGAGGTAACAAAAATCGAAAAGAGGATGATAGCAATGGAAGCTTTAGATGAATTGCAACGGAGTGCACCTTTATTACAGCTTATCAGCCTCCAGACAGCAACAAACCAGCCTTCCTAGTGCATTTCTCTTCTTGGTCTTTTGGATTAAAGGTCAAAGTAACTCAAATTTATATGTTCTGTCTCTCTTGCTGCTTGCACACATTCAGCACACATCTTTGTGAATTGGTATACCAAGGATGAAAGCTTCAGCTCCTTGACTATAATGAAGGCCTTTTCCTTTGTCAAAGTGGCTCTGTTTTCCCCCTCAAACATTTATTGTCTGGAAGAGATTGCAAACAATATGATATTGAAAGGTCACAGTAGTACTGCTGGAATAAATACACATCTGGCAGAGTGCCAGGCCTAATCCTTCTTGTCTGGAATCACTGTTCTATTTTACAATCATTTGACATATTCAAATAGCTAATATGTGGGTTTATTAATAATACATATAGGCAGTATCCTAACATACACAAAAGCTGTGTGTTTTCACAATGTGTATAAGCACTTCAAGCAATAAGCTGTGCACATTTAGCTACCAGATGGTAGTTCTTATCACAGATAAAAGCACATATATGTTACTATAACTACACCCTCAAAGAGCAAATGATAAGAAAAAATACTCTCCACATCACAGCTTACATTATCCCTCTACTTAGGCAGAAAACAGCATATGTTTTACTGCTAGTGAAATGCAGTACTTGAGAGAAAAATTTGATTGCAGAAGTGAAAAAAAGGTAGAAATCCAGCATGACATATTTAATAGGGATGTTCAATGAAAGATTTGTTCAGCATAATAGTAGAAGAGTGCAAGTGTTGTGATTAAATGTATTTAAACTCTGAACTACATATGACGGGCAGAAGAAAACTTGTCCATCCTGACCCCCCAACCATTTCTACTTCTTAGTACCACGTGACCTTCATGGGAGATATAACAGTAAATATTTTAGGGAAATAATTTTCATTGGGATACAAAAATATTTTGGTAACTCCCCACCCAAAATAACCTAAGAAAACAACAAATGAAAACAAAGGAAAAGAAATATATTTGATTCACTGAAAGAAACAGGAACAACACAATGAATTGTCCTTACAACACAATCTACATCCATTAAGAAGGTGATTAGAAGTTCACAACTTCATTTTTCCATGTTTTATACTTCTTTTACCTCACACTTTCCATTTAAGAAAATGCGGGAGCTCCCACCAAAATACAAATCCCTAGGTTAGAGAGGCTGCCATTTGCACGGGAACCCCACCGAACGCTGCGTCTGTGGACCAGCAATCTCAAACACAGTTTGATCCAAAGCAAATGTAAGTGATGTTTCCACTTGTCCCCCGCCCAGCAGTGCAAAGGGAGAGAGTGGCTCCATCCCGGTGCTGTGCCCGCGCTCCCCCCGCTCCCGCTCCCTTTCCCGGTGGAGGGGCTCCGGCAGCCGCCGCCAGCGCCGCGCTTTTGGCAGGCGGCCAAGCAATCTCCGCTTCCCGACGAAGCCCTGATTCCATCTGCTCCAGCAGTGCAATATATTCCACTTCAGGTCAAAAGCAGGGAGCCAGCAGTATTAACATTACACTAATCTGTAAAGACATTTTCACTAGGCTAGATAGGCTAATGTTACACAGAGCTTTTAAAGGCTGCGGGGATAAGGAACAGCAGTAATTATCAGGGGAAGAGACAGTATGCAGAACACAGTCAGAGATGACAATAGATAGAGCATTGTCAGAACTGAATAAAACAATTACTTGCTGGGGAGATTAGAATTTGAATATGGATACAAGCTCACAACCAATATAATCTTTCAGGCACTTAAAAATAATTGCAAAAATATTTTCCCTTAATTGAAAGGAGAATCCTTCAATGTCACATTTGCAAGAAAAATGGAATATGGAAATAGGTCAATCTCAGCATTACCTTCTGTAAGAGATAAACTTCAAATATTTCAAAGGAACTAGGTTTGTTCCTTGAAAAGGAGATAGACGTGTCTTTTGTTTCTGGAAATCAATACACACTACGCATTTTGCAGATAGGGGTGGAATTGTTTTCAAGGACTTTTGAAGTATATATTGTTATATTTTCATTATCACAAGTGCTCAAGAACGCTCTACAACACTACAATGAAAGTAGGTTAATACACAAAATTGAAATTCACTATTTTTATCAGGGGAAAAAAAAAAAAAGAAAAAAAATTTAAAAACCCATCAAAACAAAAACCAAAAACAATCCCAAAAAACAAACCACAACACATTTTTCAGTTTTTCCCTCACATATTTCTAAGAAAGCAGTTCAAGATTCATGCCTTTAGGCACATCAGAAACCATTAAGAAGTACATTTCTGGAAATCATAATGTATAAAAATTCAATTTAGGCTGCTAGACATTTTTTTCTGAGATCTAAGGAAAAAAAAATATGGCTGGAAATGAACCATCTGCAAATCCACACAATTAAGTATACGACTGTGTTTTAATACACTTCAAACCATGTGGCACTGACATGAAAGATAACTTAAATAATAGAACAATAGAGATTCAGTAGATGGAAGTACATTGTTCTTTAATTAAAAAAAAGCTAAAAATCCATCACAGTAGCATAACATTTCACACATGAAATTACAGGCTTCATTTGTATTTTGCTAGTTATTAATTTCTACCCATATTACTCCTTCAGCTGCATCCTAATGAGCAGATGTTAAACAGTTACTTCTTTATCAGATCTGATTATCGCCTCAGAAGTTCAGCAATTGCTCCTATTTTGCAAATGAGATTATGTTATTGCTTGCGAAATAGAACTCTGTTCTTCCCGCAATCTTATTTTTAGTTACATTTATATAGCACACGTGGCGTCGATGCACGTGCACGGGTCACCACCCAAATTTGCGACTCAGCCAAAGGAACAGTGGTTAGGAGGGATTTTATCTGGTGGGAGAGGTCTGCAGCCAATTCAGATGGAGAGGGCTGACTTCCACCCTCTCACCTCAGCCTTTCCATGCGTTTTCCGTGCCAACCCCTGGGCCCAGGATGTGCCCTGGGGAGGCAGCCCGCTGGCTGTGGCAGGAAAATCTTGTGGCCAGGCAGCTGAGCCTGGCCCTGCCAAGGGCTGCAGCGGCCACCGCACCCGCTCCTCTGGTGGAGCAGGCAGCCGGAGAGAGCTCACAGCCCCGTAATTGCCTCTGTTATGAAACATCTTCACCTGTTATCCAAAGCTGAGCTGAATCATATCAGAAATTATTAACAGTGGCTGTTTTCATGCCAGCTTAATTTGAGCTGATGCTGCTGTTCACTTAGCACAGATGAATAGGTGTGTTGGACGAGACTTTAAACAGAGATGACACCCCAATGAATATTTGCTAGCAACTGTACTGTGGGGAGCTGTGCTGAAGAACAACAGACAATTGTTAGAAGCAAGTGGATGGGGGTGAAAGGAGGAGAAAGGAGACACTGCCATCTGTATCTGCTGACAATAATTTTCCAGCCTGATGTCAGACTTTAACAGCAAAATCATTTTTTTCAATTAGTTTCCACAAATGTTGGCAAACACAAGCTGACTTTTGCATACACAATGGTGTGAGAAAATGATGCTGCATCAAACGTGGCCAGAAATATGCTACTCCGCCAAACAGGCATTAAATTTTAATAGTCTGCTTTCATTTTCACTGCAGTGTGCTTCAAGACGATTATAAATTACAGCATTCTGCTTACTTTTGACTAAATAAGGCATGTTTTAGCATTTGATTTAGAAGTAATGTGTGCCTGACATACGAAACAAATCTTGCAGATGCAATTTATCACATGGTGCTCTATGTTTCAACAGAAATTGCTGCACTACCCAGTCACCTCTGATGAGTGGTTATGACTTAGATGTGGCATTTAGATAAATGCATTATTTGAGTCAGAATAAGGCCAGGATTTACCTGAGACCTTCAAAACCAAGGGGGCACACCACATATTTCAATTCCAGAACCATTAATCAAATACCTCATCAAGGCTTAGAGGGATGGGGGCCCTAAGTACAGACTCTTTGCAAATTACCTTTATTGAGAAGCTCCTGCAGGTTGCAGGTGAACAATTCTTGACCTTCCTGCTTTGCACTCCCACCTCTGCACATGTGCTTCACGTACCCACAATTAGCCCAAATGTAGAGGGGAAGAGCGGTGGAGACTGCTGAACATGCTGGCTGCAAACCCCAAAGCAGATCCAAATACAAAAAAAATTCCTGCCAGCATGGTCAGAAACAAGGGATCCAAGCACAGTTACTAATTTTGGCACTAGAAACATGCTCAATTTTGGAAGAAGGTTCAACTAGTGCCTGGATTATTTCCAATACAATGCATCATTTTGGCTCCTAACCATTACTAGTGACCCATTGTATCCTGTCTATAGAAAGAGAAAATTACAATGTAATAGCAGAAACATTACTGAGGGTTTTAGCTTTGTCTTTTTAATCAGTGAGACATTAGAGATAGCAACTCCAGGCCAGTAGCCAATGTCAAGGCATATAGCTGATTTTCTGATATCTCTGAAGACTGTTTGCCTGATGAAATATGTCAATGTGCCTTTTACGATCAATCCTCATACTAAAGGAACAGGAGGAACAAAATGGTCTGTTCATGGATGTGGGGATGCATAGCAGACCCACAGATATGCAAAATCTGTTGAAAGGCTAAGTTTTGTGGTAGTTTCAGTATTCCTGTGAGGATCTGTCTCTCATTCTGAACACATTCCCTGTAAACTATGTATGTTTTCCAAGCACTTAACTCTACCAGTTTTGTAATTTTTAAGGAATACAGATCTATTTGATATCCTAAAATGCAATGCTGCATTTACATTTAAGCTGAACAGTTGCACTGACATGATCTAACTTATTACAGATAGAACTGTGGAGCTTAAATAGTTGGTAAACCTTTTGAAACCTTTGGAAGAAAACACTTTAGAAATGTTAAGTGAGTCACGTTCATATTGTACCAGCCACAAAAGAAGCCCCAGAGGTTCCTCCTGGGTGTTCTGTCAAGCAATGCCAGCTACAAACAGGTTTCATTTTTAATAGCTTTAACCAAAAGGATGTGTTGTTTTAGAAAATTGGATACATCCATCTGTTGCACATAAATGAAATCTGAGCAAAACTGTAAGACGTGCCTTTTTCAAATTGTTCAGATAGAAAGGGATGACAACTCTTCATAAAATATTGAGTGGGGTGTGTGTGTGTGTGTGTGTGTGTAAGCACTAAAAAAATGTACAAGAGAAAAATACAGTGCTTCAGGTCAAAATCTTCCCTTCTAAGGTAAAGGTAAATGGATCACCTTCAGTGGAAAGAGGAAAGGTTCAGATGAAACACCATGAGTTTTTTCTTTTTTATGCCTACAAGTTCTCCAACTTTTAGGAACAGACCAGTGCAATGCATTGTCTACTTTGTACCTTGACAACTGTGACCAGGGACAGTAGGAAAGCAGGACTAGGAAAGGGAAGGTGCAAGCCTTTCACGGTCTTACCATTCTGAGGGCTCCTATAACTTCCCCTTATTACCTACTGTTTAAGACCCTGCTTTTGGCCACTAGAGAGGCAGAGGGTAGTGGACAGGCAGAATTCACTTCCCTTTCAGGGTAGAGAGAATACATTTCCTCCACTGTGTCTCTAACCCTGCAGTTTCCCCTATTTATTCTGCTAAGTAGACCTTGCTTCAACATGACCATTTAGAAAGTCCCACCTGAGAAGCTCTGTACATTTCAGTGAGCTTTAGCATGTGGGCTGAAAGCCATAAAATGAAGATAGATGTCCTCGGAAGCAGTCAGCAGCACAGGAGGTGAAGGCACCCCTCTATTTCTTAACTTTGCCCTACAGAAACATGGAGCCAATGCTGGATTGTCATGTATACGCAATAAAGGGTACCAAGAAGGGTGAAATAATTTTGAATCTGGGTCTTTTGTTATCATTTATTCATATATCAACATACATCAGAGGGTTGTTCTTCTCATAGATAGCTGTAACAGTGATCACGGAATATTTTGAAATGTATAAATTTCTCTTTAGTTTCCAGCTTTCTTCTAGAAAGACAAAGGAGAAGAGACTAAAATAGCTGGAAATGGACTTTTGTCAATGGAAGAGGAAGGTTTCACGGAATGAGACTAAAGGGGAAGAAGTTTGTCTGAACTTAAGACCAGGTTTTAAAAGGACTCACAAGTAGGCCCTTCAAAAAATCTGAGTAACATACTCTGTTTTAATGCAGAACAGGAAAATGATCAGGAAGCAATTAAAAGTAAATTATATTATAGAACAGATAGTTGAGCAAGATATTTTGCAGGAAATAATCTTCTAGAAAGAAAAATCCATCCCTCTTAGCTAACAGATTTCTTTGAGTATATCAATTATACTGTTGTTAAAGAGAAGATTTACTTGTGCTTTGAAAAAGCCTTTGACAAAATGTCTTAATGGTAAGAACTGAAGGGTTAAAATACTGCCAGGAATTAGAAACAAGTTAACAGGGAAGGAAGGAAGGAAGGAGGGAAGGAAGGAAGGAAGGAAGGAAGGAAGGAAGGATGGATAATGGTCAGTTTTCATCATGACAGGTTTGCAATAGAATTCTTCATGTTTTTGTACTTGGATAAGACTCCGTTTTCCTTATTAATGTTCTGGGGAGATGGGTGGGAAAAGAAATTACACAGAGCACAATTATTTAGATTAGTCATCACTACAGAAGGTTAAGAAAGTCCAAAGGGACCTTACAAAACTAAACTAAATAGGCATCAGGGATACTTACATATGAATTTGACAAATGCAAGATAATGCAGATAGGAAGGAGTAATTAGAAGTAATAAGACTGAATTAATTATAAACATCTGGGCATCCCAGCAAACATCACAATGCAGAACTCCACACAATAGAGCCATTGTGAAAGCCAGCAACATTTAATGCCTCTAAGGAATTTTCCTAGTCACATAGATGGTGAGGGGCAAATTAATAAACTGCCAGCTCATCCTGCCCACAAAGTCTGGTCAGATTTCATAGCTTAAGGGTGAGAGAAGGCTCTTTTTCTTCCCCCTTCCCTCCAATCACCTCCCAAGTCTTCAGACACTAGGGGAAGATATACCCAGAATCTAAACAAATATTTTGTAATTTAATACCCAAAAAAGGGTCTAAGGAGACACACAGGATTCCAACAAGTGTAATTAATGTCAAGTTGAGTACAAAGTGGTGTTACCCTCCTGCTGCCCTCCACCTGCTGCCCATCTGGTGTTGCCCCCCTGCTGCTCCATCCACCTGCCGGCTGTCTGGGATTGCTCTCCAGCTGCTGTGCCCACCTGCTCACTGGCCTCCTTGGAGGGCCTGCCACACTCCCCCAGTGCCCCAAACAGCCTGGGATGGGGCCGGCACCACAGCACAATTGTGTGGAGGAGCATGGGAGAGCTGTCAAAGGGCTGAAGGGAGGCAGAGGGTTACGGGTGGTGGAGGGAGAGTGTGTCCATTCGGCAACACCAGCAAGGTCACTCCAGCCATGGGAGGTCCGAGGCAGCTGCAAAGCTACTGCTTCATCCCCAGCGCTGAAGGATGGTTCAGCCTTCTGTTCAATCAAGTTTCTTCCCAATCCTTGCACTTCACTGGAAAGGAAAGCAAAGGCCACATAGGCAGATGTGCTGACGAGGACTTAAGGTGCCTAGTCATCATCTACACTGTTTTCCAGTAAAGAAGTGAAAAAAACCAGAGCATACTTAAAAATTAATGTTATCCCTTCAGTGGATTACACTATAATGATCTGCTTCCCCTATGGATCAAAGCAATCTACTGCACTACACTGTTTGTTTCTCTGTCAAGAGAAAAGAAGGATACATTTTACTTGTACAGTTCAAGTTCTGCATTATATAAGTGAAGGAGAGCAGAGTTTCAAGTCACAGAATTCCCTTACCACACACAAAGTCATGTCTATAGCAATGATGAAGGGATTTCTGCTAAACCCTATATATATTTATATGCACATAAGTTGTATTTTACTTTAATGAGGCTCACTATTTTTATTTACAATCATAAGTTCTTTGAAGTTAACTGTTTGCTTTAACTTCCTTGATCAGAGTATCAGCATGCTGGAGTCCTTTGGAATAACCATGGATAATCATGGTTTGTACCCTAATATAAACACAGCATCAAAGAGTCAGTGTGTATAAAAGTAAAATATAGATCTTTTCCTTTCAACTGATATATATCCTTGGGAGCAGGAAGGCCTCCTGATTGTTGCCACTCTTAAAGGAAATAAATATAACCACATGATCCCTTTATACATGCTATATTCTCTCACATATGTTTTCTGTCACTCCAGCATTTTCAGTGTACCAGTAGTATTCCCACTCATTTAACCTGAAGCTCAGCAGGGAATAAACCCCTCAGATAAAAAAAGCCAGGATAGAAATGAAAAGCACTCTCTGTCAGTCACTATGAACAATGGGATTTATAAGAATGTTTAGCTGCAACCCCAGATATTTTAAACAACTAGAATCACAGCAACTAAGACTAAAGGGTAAAAAAATCTCAGACGGTGATCTCCTGGATACAGAGACCTTTGTAAGCTTCAGCCTACCCCGTCTATCCTAGGTGCGAAGCTACTGAAAACCTGGAATACCCCATGCACTGCCACATGACTTAGCCATGTTTCTCTTCCATACTTCATAATCTGTGCTAATTTTTGGTTTGTTTCCAGGTGACACCTACAAAAAGCTGTCTGATTACATCTGATTTAGGAACAGATAAACCAGATAAATGGACTTGGTAATTTTTCATCCAGGCTAGTTCTTTCAAACCATTCTTTCCTCTTACATATTTTGTCTTTGCCATTTATCTGTTTTAGTTGGAAAAAGCATGTGGGAAAAACAGTTGGGATTCTTGTTTGACAATAACATTGGAAAAAAAAAAGCATTTAGAAAAATGCAGAACAGAAATAGAGGGTAGTTCAGGGTTGTACATGGATGAATATCCTTTCTATTTGCTGTTGGGAAACTGGAAGCTCAGTCATGATGGACTGGTAACAGTCAATGGCATTCTAGTACTGTGTCCAATTAGTCTTATAAAAGTTTCTGGTGATGTTCTCCTAGAAGTTAGGTGATTTTTTAGTTTGCTTGTATTCTTGGAATTGAAAAATGCTAAAAAGCTGTTGCAAGCTCTTATTCTGTCCTCATGTTTAGCATTGTGTGGGCTATTCATATTAGTAACCCTCATAATTACATTTGGGAGTGTTACAGGTGCTCTTTATTCTTGTTACAGAAAGCCCAAATTTATTTACCCTAGACACATACTGCAAAATTCAAACATCAGTTCAAGCTTTTTCTGATGGAAATGCAGTTTTCTTCTGTGTAATAGGAATAGGAATCAATTTAATTGACTTGACTCTGAGAGTATTATTACATTTATTTTAAAAATAAAAAGTTTTTACATCAGAGACTATCAGTATTTCATAAATCAAATATAACTTAAATTTCAGATGGTCTTGCAAGCCAGAACATTTCAGAGAACCACAGAATATTCTGAATGGGAAGGAGCCCACAAGGATCATTCAGTCCACCTCTTAAGTGAGTGGTCTGTACAGGGATCAAACCCACAACCTTGGGTTTATCAGCACCTTGCTCTAACCAACTGATCTAAGTACCATGTAGCCAATCAATATCTATTCACCTAAACCCCATTCTGGGCAGCATAACATATAATACTTTATCCATTTGAAACATTTTTTTCTCAGGCATAGACATTAAACACCATCATAAACTAACAAGGAGGAAACGCTTTGGGAAATGCTTTTATTTTTCTTCCCTAAATGAGTGGTATAGGTTGAAACACAGGTTGAAATTTTTCTCAAGTTCTAATGGAAAACAAGACCAGTAGATATTAACAGACAAATATTACAGATGATGTGTTAGAGTTTGAGGAATCTTCTGCAGTGCTAAGGGATGAACTATACTTTCTACTATATTAACTACCTTTAAAGAAAGGCTAGACAGAGGAGTATTTGTTTTAAGAAAAGCAGTTATCCTTCTAGTTAACAATCTTTTCACTCCTTTAGTGCTTGTGTGGGAGAAACCTCCTGGAGGTGGATGCTGCCAGTTTGCCTTCCCTGTAGCACCTGGAAGCACTGGAAGAAATATAAAGTCCCTGGGCAGGAAAACATCCTCCCGCACACTCTTCTCTAAGCAATCCTTCATCTTCCTGGCTGCCACAACTTTCTGGTCATCTGCTGCCCTCCAAATGTGTCAGCTTCCCATTCAGTGTCAAGGGCATTCCAAGGCATACCCAGCCAGGCCAGGTGGTATTTGCCATATTTATCACACCTTCTGCTCCGCAGTGGCTCCATGAGCCATGCTGATACTCCTGTTCATCTATCACCTGGTAAGCACTATGACAGGGGAAGGTCGCGCACCCTGCTCTTGTCAGGTTAGTGGTTCCAAAATGGAAATACTGTTTTAGAATATGTCAAATTACATCCCTTTTTTCCCAAACAGGGAAAATGCCGAAATTATGTTCCTGGCCCAAATGCTTGGAACACACAGTCTGAAGGAAACCACACAGTTTCTATGGCTTTTTATTGTCCTACTTTATTCAATGACCTAGTGAACTGAAGGGAGCTTTTTCCTAACCCACCAATAGCAGCTTTCTCTCTTTCCCCACCTCTAACTGTTCCATCATTATACCGACTTGAAGTTATGGGAGGAAAATGAAACATGAATAAATGAAGTCTTGGCATTCGTTCTGCATGTTATTTGCTAGCAGCAGTAAAAGGAAAAAAATGAAATTAGGCTAGGCAGTCTAAAGGGAAAATGTGGAAATGACTTGTAACTAAGAGGATGTGACCCTCTGCATAATTCATAGTCATTAGTATAAGTGACACTTCCACAGCATGTGCAGTAGTGCTCTCCACTATGACAAGTCTGAGCCCAAATGGCCCATTCAGCAGCAGATTGTTTGTGATCAGATTTCCTTGAAAGACAACTCTCAAAGCTTTATTTGCTCTGTGTACATGTATATGCATGTTTGGTTGTTTTTTTTTTTTCAGTAAAGATGCTGTCTCAGATTCACCATGTGTGCAATTTAAGGTTTGCTCAAGTGATTCTTTAAAACTGCATAAAGGCAATTCTGCTGCGCCTTGGAGACAGCATTGCTGTAATGTTCTGTGCATACATCTGCGTGATTTCTCAAAGCTAATTCAAATTTAATGCATTGGTAATTCCTTTCCCGCAGAAGTCACCCAGCAGTAATCTGAAGGTTACAAAATTATCTTCCAGATCAAATAACACTTCTAAAATAGTATAAACCAGGAGGCGAGATTATAATGGGTAAAATTAGACTTTCAATGAGTAACTCCATCCTCTTTACAATCCTAAACATAGCAACCTGGTGTCAAAAGTACTTTTAAAAGTCCAGCCAAAAGAAAGCTCTAGTTTTTAAATCAGCTACAAGACAATTTACAGCACTGTATTATCAGAAGGACACTATAGCAGGGGTTCAATCACCAGGAATTTTAAGAAGCAGGAGTATTTATGTGTTTTGGCATGCAAAAAATTAAGGAATTTTATTATTTATAGAATTTAAACAAACAATGAACCCTATCAAAACTGTTTATGGAAAATGTAAATTATTTGCAGTTAAATTTTGATGTAAATTGAACCTAACCAAATGAACAAAAAATTACACTCCTCTTGGGGTTTAGACATCACAGTACCAATGGATCATTGGTTTCTATTTCATCTGTCAGGTACTTATTGTAAAATGTTACCACGTTGGACCACACTGAAGCAGCAAGTTAAATGGGTTTACGTGACAATGACTGTTCTAAAGCAAACAAATCTTGTTTGGTTTTGGACACTCACATTACAATTTAGTCATTGAATCCAGGAATATGATGAGTTGAAAGGGACCCAGAAGGGTCACTGAGTGCTGGCCCTGCACAGCACCATCCCCAAAAGTCACACCATGTGCCTGAGAGCATTGCCCAAACGCCTCTGAGCTCTGTCAGGCTGGTGCTGTGACCACTTCCCTGGGGAGCCTGTTCCAGTGCCCAGCCACCCTCTGGGTGAAAAACCTTTTCCTGATATCCAACCTGAACCTCCCCTGACAGAGTTTCACACAATTCCCTCTGGTCCTGTCACTGTCACCACAGAGAAGAGATCAGTGCCTGCCCCTCCTCTTGCCCTCACAAGAAGTTGTAACTGCAGTGAGGTCTCCCCTCAGTCTCCTCTTCTCCAGGCTGAACAGACCAAGGGACCTCAGCCGCTCCTCACACGGCTTCCCCTCAAGGCCCTTCACGACTCTCACGGCCCTCCTTTGGACACTCTCTAACAGCTCAGTGTCTTCTTTGTATTGTGGTACCCAAAACTGCCCCCAG
Source organism: Oxylabes madagascariensis (assembly GCA_013400675.1). Classification (NCBI taxonomy): domain Eukaryota; kingdom Metazoa; phylum Chordata; class Aves; order Passeriformes; family Timaliidae; genus Oxylabes; species Oxylabes madagascariensis. The sequence goes on from VYZR01093142.1 coordinate 13,194, forward strand.
CACTGGAGGTGAGGCTGCCCCAGTGCAGAGCAGAGCGGGACAATCCCTTCCCTTGCCCGGCTGTGATGCTGTGCCTGATGCCCCCAGGACATGGGTGGCCCTTCTGGCTGCCAGGGCACTGCTGATTGTGTTCAGCTTGCCACTGACCAGGACACCCAGACTCAGGGCTGTTTCCTGCACTCTTTTCTGCTCTCCAGCCTCTCCTCTCTCTCTGTACGCCCAGGGTTGCTCCATCCCAGGTGCAGAATCCAGCACTTGCCCTTGTTGAATTTCATACAGTTGGCACCGGCCCAATCCTCTCATTTGTTGAGGTCTCTCTTAAGGGCCTCCCTGCCTTTGAGGGAGTCAGCTGCTCCTCCCAGTTTTGTGAACTCCTCCCATCTGTGAACTTGCTTAGTAACCCTTCCAGTCCTGTGTCCAAGGCATTTATGAAGATGTTGAAGAGTACAGGCCCAAGGATGGAGCCTCTGTGGACCCCCCCTAGTGACAGGTCACCAGTCTGATGTCACCCCAATCATTGTAACCCTTTGTGCTTGGCCTCTAAGCCACTTGATCACCCACCCCATGATGTGTTTATTCACCTAGTCCTACATAGGCTCATATTTGACCACAAGAAGAAGAAAGTACAACATTACCAGGGCTTTTTCCTGTGCTGTAACTGGATTAGTACAAACATGTTGCACCTAGCTCCTGTGGTTAAGTTATGAGATACATCAAGGCGGAAACAAAACAAAAAATTAGTAGTCAGGAGAAGTACATACTTGAAGGCACAAAAACTGCTGTGTTCTCTTATCTGATTTATTTTATGTAATATTTATTTGCAGCCAAGCCTAGAAGATATTCCACAATGCCTTCCTCAAACCTTGCTACATATTTTGAAGATTAGTTATTCTTCACTTTCCCCCATGCATTTCCACAAGAAAGATGTTGCATCTTTTCAGTGCTTCTGCCATTTGCTTATTGCAACTTACACCAGAGGTCTATGGTGCATGTAGACAAGACACTTTGTTCACCTTGAAATACTGAAAAGGATATTTAGTGGGTCAATATCTGTCACTGAAAAAAATTTTCTGAAACCTATGCTAAAAGGAACCTGACTTTTCAAGGGAAACTCATTTCAGCTGTCTGCTTCTAAACTGTTTTTGGAAACAGAATTGTAGAACTGTCAGGGTTGGAAAGGACCGCCTTCAACATGATCCAGTCCTGCCATCAATCCTGCATCACCATAAAGGTCTAGCACAGCATGAAGCCATATTCTTCAGACCCACATTCAGACATCTCTTGAGCACTTCCAAATATAGTGCTTCTGCCACCTCCCTGGGTAATTTATTCCACTGCCTAATCACTCTTTCAGTGATTTTTTTTTTTTTCTGATATATAATCTGAACTCCCTTGCTGCGAGTTAAGGCCTTGTCTCTCATCCTTTTCCTTGAGACGTGAGAGAAGAGACCAACCCCACTCGGCTACACTCTCCTTTCAGGTAGTGGTGGAGACTGATAAGCTTTCCCCAGAGCCTCTTTTTCTCCAGGCTAAACAAGGATACCTCACTCAGCCACTCCTCATCAGACATGATTTCTAGAGGGAAAGAACTCTTTCTGATAAAAGAATCAAAGAAAAGACTGTTAAAGCCAAGATACAACATTGTCATGAGGGGTCTTTAAAGCTTCTGAAAAGCATATTTGATTCTAGGATTTATCTCCAGACTTCAGAATGAACACATATACAGATGTGTTTAAATCCTCTCAGACTAATTGAGAATAATGTGAATAAAAATCCCTCCTACTCATTTTCTGAAAGAACTAGTGTTTCCATGACTTTGCTTTCTTTAGACAACATTGATAATGACTACCAGAAAAAAAAACCCCAGCACATCAGTTACCATATTACAATAAAAATAATAACAAAAACAGTAACAATATTTCCAGCAAATTGTGATTAGTACTGCTTAGAAAGAAAAAACCCCTTCTCCTTGATTCTTAGATAGACTTTATAAAATAAAAAGGAATATGAAGAAACTAACATTCCTTCCTGTCCATCACTTTTAAAAAAGGACATAATTTCTATGACAAACTTTAGATACTGATTGTTTGCCAAGCTCCATAATGTGAGGGTTTTTTTTCAAGAGATATATAATTGTATGAATTGTGAATGTCAACAAACACTTATTACTTTGAACATGTTTAAAAGGAAGTGTAATGCAATTTCATATACCAAAAACCCTCTGGCAGCTGCTCCATAAAGTCAATTACACTACTGTATGCTCTCAAGTAGAAATTATTTTTTATAGTCAGAGTGAATGAGGGACAAGGTGAACAAACATCTCTGTAGAGATTGAGGACTGACTTTCTTTAGTTTGCAGCACTTGGAATAAAAGAGTCTTGCCTAGTGAGCTGTAACCCTTTATCACTGAAAAACCTGGGGCAAGAATTACTGCCCTATCATCCTTCAGAATAATTAACAAAGAAAACATGACCTGTACT
>VYZR01093145.1:26726-38701 GCA_013400675.1 Oxylabes madagascariensis
TTTTTTTTTTTTAATGCAGCAGATGGTTTCTATGCAGGATTAAGTCTAGATAGCAAAGCAATTATACTGTATATGTCAGATTTCCTCCTGGGTGTATTTATAGAGGTATTTCTGAAGCAGAATGTCTCCAGTCAGATTATTTAAAACAAACCAAACATCTTCATTGAGAACTAGCAGCAGGATTTGTGGACTCACATGTGTACAAGAAAATACACACAGGCTATTTTGAGAACGGTTCATTTCTCATTTAGGGCTGTATTAGCTTTCATGGAATATCCTCTTGTTTGGCAGTAGTCATATAAACAAGAAATTAAATAAAACTGCAGTGTTTGAAAGAGTCCAGTACTGATATTGAGGGTTTTATTAGATTCATAGTGCATTTAAAGATCAGTAGAAAACCTCAGGCACTTGCCAATCAAATGAACTTGTGAGAGTGCCACTGCTCTGCTTTCCTCCTTGGAAAATGATGGGAACAAGCAGAGGCAGGTGAGTTACCAACTCTCAGGGAGACCTACATTTATATTGTAATTCAGAGATTAGTGCCTGGGGAGAGAAGGTATAAAGTTATTTTCTTCAGGCTGTTGGCTGGAGGAAGACAGATACAGCAGAACAATGAAAGACGTGCTCCCAGACATTCAGGGGACGTGGTATTTGAGAGCACTGTGAAGATATTGATTGTTAGACTTTAATATGAGGTTCAGTAATTTTTACAATGTGGAACTGGTTTTTTTTCCCCTTTTCTTTCCCTACTGAGTTACAGAAGCTGTCTCTGTCAGTAGTTAGGCACATGCATATTTTCCACGACACTTGTACATGCACTTCTACATGTCACTGCCTGGTATTCATTTTTCTGTAAGTTTTTCTTTGGGTGTCTTGCTGTGCAGCACCGTGTCTACCTCCCAAATGCTTTTTGGCTGCTTCCATGTAGTTTTTTGGGTTTTCTTTTTCCATCTTTTAGAATTGTGAACTTGTGATACGTGTTCAGCATTCCAGAAGCAGTTACACCAGCGTGATGTACGAGCTGAATGGGTTCACGGGCTTCCTCTAGAAGTTGTTTTATTTTTTTTTTTCCCTCGAGAAAGGAACTTGAGGCAGCCTATGAATTTGAAGCTGTGAGTGCTCTGGCAGCCTCTTCCCTGGTGTCCAGAGACAGCCTCCAGCTGTCTGTCTTGGAGAGAGGCGATGTGCAGCGACAAGAGATCTGCCTGGTGGGCGGTGCTAATGATTTCAGTGCAGTCTCATACTTGCTCATGATCTGGAAAGAAAGTAAGATGGCAAGAAGGAAACTTTCAGCACTGGTGACAGAAGTTTATTGCTGGAAATTCTCTGGTAGATGAGGCGCCCTCAGGATTCTGCTCCAGCTTTAGCAAAGGTGTGTGCCTCTTTCAGATACGAAAAAGAAAAAAATCCTTTTAAAATACTGCAAACTACTTGGTGGTTATTGCAAAAGAAAAGCACTTTTCCCTCGAATGCCATTGTAATTTTCAATTAATTGCATATAGTACTGTCTGAGTAATAAAGTTATTAAATATTGACTGCTTCCCTACTCTCCCACTGCTCTCAGTATATCTGTGAAGGGTTTCCCAGAGGAGCTTTTGACAGGCTTTAAACAATCAACCGTGACAGTGTGGAGGAAAAAGTATTGTTTAGCTTGCTAATCTCCTCGCTCTTGTGTTTTCAAGGCGATTTTAGTGCTTTTATCAATGTGTCCTAGTTCCTGTTTCCCTTTTATAACCATTGTGCAGGCTTTGGATGTTGACAGGCTGTGGTACCTCGTGGCTGGATGGTCTGACTTAAAAGCCCTGAGACATCTTGTTCCCCAGACACCACTCCTGCAGAGGTCCCTGCCAGTTTCCCAGGGCCATCCATATGTATGTGTGTTTTTGGTCTTTTCCATTATTTTGGTTGGCTGATATTTTTCATGTTCTCATTCTCCTCCTCCCAACAAGAATCTGCCCACATTTCCTTGGAGGTTTGTCTGCCTTCTGTGGGAGGATTTGAATATTAGTTCTTCATCTTTTCTGTGTCCCTCTATTTTTATTGCTCTCTCCTTTTACTGATTTATGGCTTATAGGGAAGCCAAGATGCAGTAAAGGACATAAGTCATACGAAAAGAATGCACAAAGTTAATCAAGTTATTTTTACCTGTCCCCTGTCTAACATCTTGATATAAATGCAGCTATTGCATTGTGTAATTGAAAGTGGAAGTATCTGTCTTATCTTTGCAAAAGGTTGCCACATCTTAGCAGAAATAATTATCTTCTGCACAGCTGTGGTGATAATTATGGTGTTACAATAAGTGCAGTTTTCCTGAAGTTGTTGTGCTTAGCAACAGACCTGTTTTTTCTGTTTTCCTAAATTCAGCTGATTCACACTGATCTATTTTTCTTACAGGGATTAACTTTGGGTGGGAAAAAAAATGTCTAACTTGAGATGTTCTACAAATCATGCAGTCGACTTCCTTGTGTGTGGGAAAGCTGCAAGGTCAGAACAGCTAGAATGTAAGGGTTTGTTCTCACCCTGGGAAAAACAACTTTCTGGGCATGATGTCTGCCCTGCCAGACTGCTGCTTGAGTCAAAAAAGCAGCCATGAAAATATGTAATTCCAGCCCTGCTTGTGTGCAGTATGAATGCTTTATTTTCAGTGTCTTCACTTCTTTCTGTCTGGCTTTAACAGATAAAAGCCAAAGACAAGCAAACGGCATTTTTCTGTTCTTTGTTAGTTATGGCAAAATACAAGAACTTTTTCTGAAGTAAACTTTTGAAGGAGAATGTATTTCACAGTTATTTGCTAGTAAAACATGCTGTCGTCTTTACAATAGCAAGCCTTAGAAGAAGGAGCAAGCCCAGGAAAAATAGGAGTTCTGAAATACGAACTCTGAGGGTATTAAATAAATCACTGTATGAATGACTGAACAGTCATGTGCTGTTCATGGTCAGCTGATCTCGGTTCCATCCCTGCTTTTATTAAATGCCTTTTACTTTGTGCTTCGTTTGACAGTAGATGTCTGTAGATGGGATCAGGTAATTGACTGGATGCTGTGTAAACCCTGGCAGTTTAAAGCAAATGCTGTGAAAGGTTTCCAAAGTCTATTCTACCATTTCCATTAGCCTCTGTAAAGTGTTCTGGTAAGATCAAGATGCATAAGATATTATATGTTAAATTATGCAACCAGCTGGCTGACTGTGCTGCTGGAGCCTGGGGGACTGACAAAAGCTATTGTTAGGGCCAGCCAGAGGTGCTCCTTCCAAAAACCTCTTTTCTGTTGTTGCTTTTTGAACTTTGCATATTAAATTTTTTTCTGTGCAATCTCTCCCCAAAGGCTGGAATTTAATTTTTTTGTTTCCACAGGATGATTTCATTGATGGCACGAAACCAATTTAAAATAAAAGAAGCAGAGGACTGCATTTCCAGAGAATTTTTCTTTCTTGGGATTTATGCTTTTGTGGCATCAAGCAAGCTGAGTTTTGAAACTCATTCAGAAGACCATAATTAACTGGGGCACTATTTGATAGGATCTTGAAGGAAAAGAAAAAAGTGCTTATTTCAAATCTGGATGTTTCAGTAATTTAAGGATAATTGAGAATCTGTAATGAAAACACCCCTTATCACAGCAGCTCCAAGTGGGTATTCAAAAAGAAACTGGCAGTGGAGGAAGAGTATATTGACATGAATGCAGCAAGAGGCAAGGAAATGAGGTGCACAGTGAGGGCACCTAACACAAATTTGTTTCAAGCTTTATTTTGTCCCATGCAAACTGAGTCCTGGCTGCCCTAACACACAAAGCAGACTGACCAGCTACACCTCTTGTTTGGTGCAAGGGTTCTTTGCAGCCACAGCCCAGGTCTGCAGCTTCTTTTTGTCACTGCCTCTGGAGAGGAAAGCTTTACTGTCTGGAAGCCACAGTTCCCTTTCTACCTCAATACTTTATTCAACATCCCACTTGAATGAACCAGTCTAGGAAAAATAATGTAATTTAGTAAAGAATGAGCTTCTAAAGCAGAGCGAGCAGAGGGTATATTCAAGAATGTGATGTGGAAAAGGAAGAGCTAAATTTTCATTGAATGATTCTTACTGGTCTGGTCTCTGTGCTAAACCCAGCTCCCTTTGAAACTTTACTGGGTTTATGTTTTCTGCTCTGCTGCTGCTCTGCAGGAAGCAATGAAGTCCATTGCTCTGGGTCCTACAGGTTCAGACTGGTGCTTCTTTTCCTTGAAGACTGGTGCTGTGTAGAAAGCAGACAGGAAAGAATTGCACCCACACGCTAAGTCGTGCTGGAAAAGAAGAAAGTTTATTTACATCCTTTACATTTTATGGAATTCCAAAGAGATCAGTGGATTGGAAGGTGAAGCTGCCACCCCTCCAACACACTGGTAAGACCAACAGTCTGTCAACTCTCTCCTCCTCCATGAAAATATGAAAACAAACCATTTGTTAATATGTGAAGTGTAGGAAAAAATCTTAGTACATAAAAACCCCAATTTTCTCAGGCTGCGCAGGCAACAGCCTGTGCTCCCCTGCCTCCCATGGCTGACTGCTTCTCAAAAGGAGAGTGCTGTGCCCACCAACAGGTGCCAGCAGCATCTGCTACCAACGTGGCACCACCCCACCAGCCCAGCAGCCTCCTGCCAAAGAGCTGGTGCTCATTCTTCCATCACACACCCTCCCCATCTGCCTGCAGAGCCACTCACCATCCCGTGCCCTGGTGGCACGTGCCTTGGAGTGGGCCCAAAGCCACCCAGGCAGATGGGCTCGGGCTGCTGCACGTGTGTGCGTTTGTAAAACAGGAGCAGCGTTCAGGCGTGGACTCACCTCTTGAATCCCCGTGGGTGGAGTACGCTCTGATCTGTGTTTCCCTGACTCTTTTTGCTGTTGTTCAGTGCTGTGACTAAGGTCTGTATCAGCTCTTTTTCTTATCTCTGCAGAAGGCCTGATCTTCAAAACGCTTTTTCTATTTTGTTGGTTTTCTTTGAAAATGGAAGCTTTACAAGTCTGATTGCTAGTGTACATACAGAGGATCCTGCTTCCTGTGGGTAACACACTCTATTGAGGATGTGTGATGGCTTTTGTTGTGTTTCTGCCATGTCTTTGTTGCTGTGCTGTCTCCCTGTGGCTGTGTAATTGTAAAAGGCAATCTGCTTCAGGTCCTCTTTTTCACAAATCTGAGTAACTCGTGTCCATCATTCTCCCTTTGTCTGCAGGTTTCGCAACAAATCATGTGTTTCTAGAACCTCGGAATGGCCCCAAACCAGAAGTGTTTGAACTCAGAACTGGCCAGGTTGGCAGTGTGGGTTTGGAGAGGCTCAGGGTGTTCTGTGAATGCCCCTGCTCTGTCTCTTGGAAAGGGCCATTCCAGCCTCATCTGAAGGGCCACAGCTGTGAGTGTTTGTCACCCAATGCAGAAAAAGTGTGATGATCCTTCTGATGAGAAAGCCCATGGACTTGAACTACAAATCACTTGAATGAAAGAGTTCTAAGTCTATTGAAAGGGTGTGCAAATCTTAAACTTCATGTGACCCCCTCAAACCTTCCCAGCCTTTTCTGACTTCAGGGAGAAGTCAAAAAAGAATATGCCCCAGACAGCACAGTCTGGCCCGTAGGACCAGCCATTTGAATGGCAGTAAAGTTTCTCATTCAACTTGTGACCCAAACCCTGGAAAATATCCCCTGAATGATTTATTTTTTGGTTACTCACATTGTTCAGAAGGGAAGTTGTCCCAATAGATGGCATAGTAATCCCTCCTGGATTTCTGTAGGGAAGTGCATGTCTTACTTCAATTATTTCCCCTTCTCCAAAACCTTTCTATTTTGTCTGTTGTCAAAAATATTGTTTGTTGGTCACCGATTTTTTTTTGCTAAATTTAGCGGAGAGCCAATCACAAAAAATTAGGTAGGATGTAGTAGTAGCATTAGGTTTGATTGTCCTCCTTTGGAATTAATATTCCAGAAATCCCGTTTTGGTGGTTGTACTACTTAGTGACTGAGCAGAAACTTTTAATGAGATAACACTGCTCCAGTTGGGACCAGCAGGACTTGGAAGGTATGAGTTGTTAGACAGTATTTGCAAGGGCTGGCCTGAACACTTTTATTGTCCAGGCAAATTTGGATCAGTCATTTAGATTTCTGCATCGACATATAAAATTTTTCTTGTATTAAATACCCATCTGAGTTCTGGTAGCGTAATAAATCTGGAGGACTGTAATGGACTTTTAAAATATATGTGATGCATAGCGAAGTGTTGCCTTCCCCCTCATTTATTTGTAAAATCTTCTGCATTCTTAGTAAATGTACCCTTGAGAGATTAGCTGAAGCCCATATTTTTCCTGTGGGAGATGGTGAAAGAAATTAAATGGAAGCATTAGTCTGAATTGTAAAAAATAACCAGTTGATCAAACTGAACAAAAGTGGCCATACTTAATCCTGAATAATTCCCCAGTGCTAGTACAAGCATTCCATGTGCTAGGTGGAGCTAGCATGACATTTTTAAGGCAGCAATAGAGAAACCCAGTTCTGCTATAAAAGGACAATGTGTTTATATATTTTAGATCATTCACCACGAAAATTAATGATAAGTTTCACCCTTCTGCCAAAGCTTCTTTGTAATTTTCTTTTTAGCCCCAGTTCAGATAAACCTTTTTAGTGCTCCTGGGTTAATGTGTTTGGGCTGAGCAACCACAACACACCAGTGAGTGTCCTGCAAAGGGGCTGGGACACACAGGGCTGCTCTGGCCACCTGGGAGGTGCTGAACTGACCCTCAGCCCACGCTGGAACAGCAGCTGTGGCACCCCAGCACCCAGGACAGGGCCTGGAGAGCAGAGAGCTGATGTTGCCCAGTTCAGCCTTCTGAGAAAAATTGTTTTCTTTATCTATCAGGAGTTTCCCACACTTTAAGTATCAACAAATGGTTTGTTTTCATATTTTCATAGAGAAAAAAAAGAGTTAACAGACTGTTAGTCTGACCAGTGTGTTGGANGGGATTGTCCTTGGGCTGCATATCAGAGATATGGTCTCTACAAGTGGAACAGGAAGTTGGAGGTGTGAATCTGCTGGTCCCAGCGTGGGCTTGACAGGTTTGTTCTCTGTTGCTTCCTGTGGACTCCTGAACAAAAACATTATTTATCAAATTCTGGCAACTGTATGGGGTAGCATCCTTTTAGAATTCTTCCAAAACTGTATAAAAGTAAAACAGATATAAATAGAAAATTGAACTTGGCTATAAAGTCTCATGAAATTTTTGAGAAGATGAGGTGGGGAGGGCGCCAGAAGGTGCCCCATGACTTTGGTGTCTCCCTGTGCTGAGGTGCTGGGGTGCTCCCCTGGCTGTCTGGGTCCCGAGCCTGTGCAGCTCTGGTCTGAAGCTGATGGCACATGAGCTCTTCATTTGACATTTACTAGTACAGTGTTTCTTCAAGACCTCTTCTCACAATATTTCCCCTGTATTTGTGTATCCTGGTTGAGCACAGAGCTTGCTCATCAGGGTTGCCTGGACAGATCTTCCTGTTTTTGGGGTCTTTGTTGTTGCAGGCAGAAGCTGATGGGGACTAAGCTGCATTGGCACTTTTTCAAAGCACCTCCCAAATATGTGTGGAATCTTGGGGTCATTTTAAAGAATGGGTTATGAACTTGGTCAGCCCAAAATAACTCATCAGCCAGCAGCAGAGGTAGAGGGAGAACCCATGTTTCCCAGCTTCCCAGCAGCAAGAGGCATCGGTTCCCTGTTTGCTCAGCAGAGAGACAAGGACCATGGCGCAGGAAAGTCAAGAGATCTAAAAGTAGCATGTTCTTCCTACGACTTATCAGCTGTTCACAGCACATATGGCCAGAAAGGAAGCTTAAATAATTCAGTCTCACTCCTTTTTATCCCAGCTCAATTTAACCTAGTTGTCCTACAGTAAAGCTATTGCCAGTGCTCACCTTCCTAAAATACTTCTAAGCTTAACTTTGCCTGCACCAAGAAACAGAGGATCTACTTCTTGTGCTTTGGGGTCTGTGTCCATGTTTAATCATTCTTGCTGCATTTGAATCTCAAGAGAGTTTGTCTCTCAATACCCAGGTGGTCACTTTGCTACAGCCTGTTTTCTCTTTGCACCTTTTGGGTTTTTTTATTCACAGCTGCTACTTTTCTTTCATTCCTGAATCAGAAAGAAGCACCACCAGTCAAAGCCATGGCCCCCCATTTCTGACTGATGATTTGTCTTCTTTGAGAGCTTCATTTTGAATAGATTGATTTGTACTGGTAGATACCAGTCTTGATTTTGGCTATAGGATTTGGCCCAGATGTCTCTGACTACAAAGGACATTCAGTAGATATAAGATTATTGTCTGATGAACTATTCCTGGGGTCCTATTTTAATGTTTAATTTCTCAAATGCATCTGAAAATTTCAGAGAAATCAAGGCTGGCTTCTCAAAAGTAGTTCAAGTAGGAAGCCTTGATAAAGATGAAACCAGCTAGTTTGTAAAAGGTAGCTGTGGAGACCTTATAATCCCCAGGCTGTCCAAACATGCTCCTTTGACTCTTTGCCAACACATTCATTGAATTCTGCAAACCTTACTCACAGTGCAAATACTTCCATTTCTAAATCACAGATACAAGGAGGGCTGTGGCATTCTAATGTCTAAATACAATAGAATGTTTTCAAGCACAACATAAATACTGATTTAAAACAAAACAAGGAAAATCTCGCAAAAAACAAGAAGATGCTGATATCTTAGAGATTCATAATCAGTAATATCTGCTTCAATAGGACAAGTCAAAAGAGTGGGTTTTTTGTCTTGCAAATAGGGTGTCTAAAAGGATATTTAGGTCTCTGATGTCCCTAGCTTTTCCCTGCAGTGAGCTCCCATTCTAATCCCCATGCATCTCCTTGGGCAAATGCTGCAGACTGGTCCTGTGATGCTTCCAGTGAGGTGCTGCAGCCTGGCAGTGTGGCTTGCTTGGATGCTAATGCCTTTTTTGAACTTCTGAAGTTTTTCCAGTATAAATAAACCTCGGGACCGATGGCTCACCAGGCTGTGTGTGAGTGTTCAAAACTGTCAATGCTTTAGTTACTCATTTTGTTAGTTTGGCTGGGAGGTAGCTCCTGAGCAAGCTGGGTGTTAAAGCTCAGTACTGTTGCTTCCCAAACTCCACGCTCAGGAATTTGCTATGGCACCTCTCTTCTGGCTGGAACCCCCTCACCTTCAATCCAGTGGTTCTGAACTCCAGACATCCATGGGGTCATGGCAGGTGCTCAGCTGTTGGTAGGGGCTGATAAGAAAAACTGAAGAGTGATTGATGACACAAAATGTTTGGAGCTGCTTTGTCAGGCAGTCTGGAGAGCAAGGTCAGGGAACCCTGGGCTGGAAAGCTTTGGCCTATGCCAGAGACTCTGTAATTTATTTGTAGCCAAGAGCTTGTAGGGAGTACAGAATTGGAGCTTCTGAGAGAAGCTTTCACCTTTTGCCAGATTTTTGTTCTTGGTCAAAATCTTCAGTTTATGGTCTGTAGAGTAGCTGTTCACTGAACTGAGTATGGCTCTCACTGCATGTAACAGAAGTGGGTACAAGGCTCAGGAGGGACAATCTCCCTGCCTACTGCTTACCCAGGGTGTCTTGCCTTCTTCCAGTGCTGCTCTTGCCGTTGTTATCTGCAGGAGTTCAGGTGCTTGTCTGTATGGGTTGGCCAGTGCAGTGCTTCAGTGCATGAAGCGCACAAGTGACACTCCGGCCACCCCCATCACTCTCCAGAAGGCTGAAATGATTGTGCTGACATTGCTTTTCCCACTGTAAGGAAGCCTTTTCCTCCCACTTGTAAGGATTTTTACATGTGACCTGAAGGATGAGCTGACAATAGATGTATGAAAGGTTTACGTGATTAATGAACTGTTTACTCACCTGCTACAAACCAACGATGATCTTTTGCAACTTGGTTAACAGCAGGGGACAAACCATTTCTTGGAAGATGGATTAGTCTTCATGCACTATATGAGTGCAGTAAAAGAGTAATTATAAAGAGAGGTCAGATGTTGAATGTCAGGAGTAGAGCATGAGAATTTAGTAACATGAAGGCTGAGGTCAGGATTCTGGGATTTCTGAGCAGAGACAGCCACAATATTTACAGGACCCATGCAAGTGGGTACAGTTTCATCCTGCCAGGCCTCCATCTGTCTTGCTCCTGCTTGATTTTTTTTTTTTTTCTTTCCAAAGTAGCCATTTAAACTAGTGCTGTTATTTTTATAAGTCCCGGTGGGGTCAGCATGCTGGATGCTCTTGAATGTGCCTGCTGTCTCTTGGGTAGTTGCTTGTTTTGTGTGCGTGGGCACATCCACCACCTGAGAGCTCTGAGTTTCAAAAGGTTTTAGAGTTGTTATTCCTCAGGTATCATGTAGCAATACACTTGAAAACACGTTTCTGAAAGTTAGGAATAGTTATAGTCAGGTTTCTGACTTCCAAAGTTATTTTTCTTTTTTTTTTTTTCTCTTTTTTAAACCCCCACTCTAATGGTGGCTGTGTTTCTTACAGTTTACATTTATTTATTATACATTTAAAGTCTTTGAGGAAGGTTGTTTTGCAATGCAGCCTAATTAGAATACATATATTGGGTGAAATGTGCAGTTTAGTACAATTGTGATGTGAATTTTGGGTCTTGCAGTTGTTAGCAGACATCTTTAATGATTCAGCTTTCCGTAGTATGACACTTCACAATAATGATGGCTTCCTTACACTCAAATATTTTTTAGAATGAATTCTCATACTACACTAAATCAAAAAAATTTCTACCCTTGCAAACATGTGCATAATTTTTAGTGACAGATCTGGAATCTGACAGAAAGATATGACCCTGCTGACCTGAGTTTCTCATGCCAAAACACTCTGTTGTACAAGATGGAATAACTCAAATGAGCATTTGATCTTATGAATTTAATAGACAGTCATTTCTCCTGAATTTAAAGTTGCTTGGTCCATCAAGTCTTGCAGTTTAAAAAGTAATAGTGCCTGTACACAGAATATTTCTATTGAGTGTGTTGCAGAGGAGTGCCTTTTCTCAGGACAGATACTTGTAGTGATGTGCTGGTAGCCACTGTGCTGTGTTTGCATACTAATCAATGAGCTCAGGAAGCATTTAACTCAAGAAATCCTCAGCTATCTTCTGGAGAACAAATTTGATCTTTGATACTCAGGGGAGAAACTTTAGGAGTATAAAGCCTTAAGTGTTTCTGCCTGGCATTTTGATTACTACTTATACCTGTTTTGTAGGTCTGGTCTCAAAAAGACTTTCTTTAAGATATGCAATGCTTAATAAAGATCATTTGGAACTAATTCACTGTGGTATTTTTGCACAAAGCTGCATGGCCTGGAAGCAGTGCACTCATTTCATCGCAGGATCATATTTTAATAGCCCCTCTGTACTAGCATTACAGGAAAGAAAGTGTTTACTTTGCTGTGATGCATTCTTGCAATCATATCTCTGGTTTTGTGTTAATGGTACCTTCCCTTTCAGACTATTTTTCAGGGAAGTGTGAAGTTACAGGATGCTTAACTTACTTTTCACCACAGTAATTTGTTTTGGCTTTGTGTGCCCAGGCTAAAATATCCACGCTGCTAATAGCTTCCCTCACGGTGTTGGAGGCAGGTATTGATCAGGTTAATTTTGGTGTCTCCGTGGGCCTGGAGAATCAGAGGTGCTAACGGGTTGCTGCGTGACGCAAAGCGGCTTAACAAGGTTCAGGGCTTCACACTAGTTTGTCCTGCTCAGAAAAAAGCGTGTTATCTATGGCAACAACTGCCACTGAGAAAAAAGTGAAGATTTTTAATAGGGTAAATCACCTGCTTTGCAGACTTCTGGGTTTCAGGTGCCCGCTGTTAGAGGGGCAAGGGAGGGAAAAGCTCGATGTGGGCTGGACTTACTGGCATTGTCATTGTTGGATCTGAGCTGTGACGTGATGGAGGACAAACCAGAGTATCCCAGGACACTCAGAAGAGGGGATGAGGA
>VYZR01093147.1:10448-42113 GCA_013400675.1 Oxylabes madagascariensis
CTCTTGCACCTTCTCCCACCTTCCCTCCTGAAGAAGCCTAAAAGATAAGGGACTAAAATAGGTGTGTTTCAAACATGGATAGCTGGATAGCCATGGAGCCAAACAAGGATTGTTGGTAATAACACACTGTGAGAAAGAACAGGATGTGGACCAGATGAGGGTAGAGCAGCACTTTTCTGGGACAGATGTCCTTGTTCTGGTGCCTGGAGATAAGCATAACACAGTACGGGGCAAGTGCAGGAATGAGGTTGAGAAGTCATGCACTGTAGAGGGGGATTAAGACCATCAAAGACCCTTGAAGCCTTCAACCCATTTCCAGAAAGATCTAGAATAAAGGACTGTGCACGATAACTAATTTGCATAGATAGTGAGAAGCTTAGCTCCAGGATAGAGTAAACCTACCTATAAAAAGGTACCCTCACAAAGCCTGGGTGTGTGTGCACCCCAGGACCCTGGATGCTCCAGCTGGATCAATGCTGGAGCCAGAATTAGTGATCTCTCTTTTATTCTCTTTCTTCCTTTCTTTCTCACACTCTTTAATTTCTCTCTCTCTCTCTTCCCTTTTACCCTACCCCCTATCCAAAACCCGCTGCTGTGTGTTTATACTGGGAGGTCAGGGACTAGAATAACAATGTCCATGCCGAGTCTGTAAATTAATAATAGAACTCTATAAGCTTTTGCAGACCCTCTGACTTGCCATTCCTTTCAACCATGCACATCTATGAATCTTGGGTTCTTCCTTCTCCTTAAGATTGAGACACCACATTCTCATATCTTCAAGTGCTTGCTGTGTGGCATAGATCACTTCTTAAAACTAAATAGAATTTTGGTCTCATACATATGTGTGTGTGTGTGTGTATGTGTGTGTGTATTTAAAACATCCTGCAAATCAGTTGGCAGTTTTAGAATTCCAATGCAGTCCTACATCACTTCACATTTTTAGAGTCCTGGAGAGGTTGTTACTACAAGTTTCTGGTTATGATTTTAATTCTCACACTGCCTGCCTTTAAGAAGGCTGGTCTTATTTTTGACATGGTACATTTGGCATCTGGTTAAGTGAGCACTGCTAGAAATTTGCTCAAGAGCTTCTCTTATTTGCTTGTCTTATTTATGGGCTGGTATTAGGGGTCTTTCACCAGTTTTCATTTGGGATTGAATTTTGTGTTTTACTGTCTTTCAGGCCGAGGATTTTTAGATGTAGTCTACAATTCAAATTTACCAGTGTTTGATTTTAGTAGAAATTTAAATAATATCAACAAAGCATGGATTTGAGTTGATGCTTTCTTTCTGAAGTTGTCTTTTTGCGGGGATTTACTTTATTCTGGGTCTTTTAGTTTATTTTGGGGTTTTTTGCCTTTGGGAGGCCAAACCATCTTATCCTGGATAAGTGAATTTTTTCTTATCAGCATGTGTCTATGTTTTAGACCACTTGTACCATGCAATCTTACATCCTTTCTGTTGAACAATCCTGTCTGCAGCTGATAAAATGTGCTGCATGATAATAATAAAAAGAAATAGTCCAGATAATGGAAAACTTAGATAAGGCAGATTTTAGGGAATACAGGTCTAGACCCATTCTGATACTTGCTGATACACTCAGCTGTTAATCCATCATAGAGAAGTATTTAGGTTTCAAAGAGAATTTCAGAAAAAGAGTACAAATGCACTGGAATTTTCCATTCTGCTTGCATCTGTGAAGTGGCTAATTCCCAGTTTAAACTGGTATTTGAGGTGTTTGAGTTTGATGCATAATTTCTGATTTTCAGTATTATTTTTTTAAAATATATTTATATATTTATTATCAGATAGCTCCACAAATTGGATAATATGAAGTGTGAGAAGCACTTACATATTCCAATCTGCTGGTTTTGAGGTGAGGTTATACTTAGCTGTGGCTTCATGAGGACCGAATGCCTGAACAGCTTCCTTGGATATGGGAGGAGGGTGTCCCTGCTGCATATTCCCAGCTCACTTCTTACACTGGTTTGCCAAGCACCAGTGAAGATACCTGTATGAGTCAGTTATCTCACTGAAAAGCAACAGCAAGCCTGGGGCTTTCCTGTTTTTACAGTTAACTGGAGTGTCTTGTGAGGGAATATAATATTGGCTGAAGCTAGTGTAAAGGAGGAGCTAAGTCTCTTGGAGATGGCAAAGAACTGTAGGGGGTGAGAATAAAATTTCCTTTTGGCTCTAGGGAGATGTTAAATACCCTCAGTTTCCCTTGAAACCGCAGCTTTCAGCTGCCTGAATTTGCACTGGGTCAGCTTCCAGAGAATATCTTCCAGAGTCCCTGTTAACTCTTTCATTTTTGAGCCCTGTCATGTGCTCAAATTGAAGGACTACAAAAAGAACTCTTCCTCTCTTTATCACTCCAAGTAGCAATATAGTTAACATTGTAGATCTCTGAAGGGTAATCATCCACATCAGGATTACATCAGGTCCACATCACCGAAATGACTCAATTTCTCTGGGTGTAAGCAGGCATTGTGTGGATCTCAACCTACTTTCACTGTAAACATTGCCTTCAAAATTGCAACTTCCAGCCTTCCTTTGCAGCCCCCGGTTTTAATTTTGTCACTGAGCCAAAGCAACCCAAGGTCTTAGCGAAGATTTGGAGCCTCGCAGGCTGGACCTTTGTGTTCCTCTTTCTTCCAGATTTATGCAAAATTGTGTGAAACAAGTCTGTAAACTGTTTGAACTTGTTAACCTTGGTGGCTTCAGCTTCCTACTTCCTGGATTCTGTAGTCAATAAGAAATTAATTACTGTGCTGTGACTTGGCAGTTTCAGTAAGAATAGAAGTAAATCAAATACTAAATTCTTATATTAAATAGATTCCTATTGTGCTTAAACAGTTGTGTATATAAGAACTTCTGCTGTATCCATGGTCTGTTACTAGGTGTTATCTTCCAGTCCTATTTTGTGTGCTGATGATTCATATTCATAAACAAAAAGCAAATATACAGACTGAGGAAACCCCAATAATTTAAATCAACGTGAATTTGCATATGTGTGAAAGAGACAATGATTGTAAATAAAAAGATAGCAGGGGACATTATACTTTTGGTGAT
Organism: Oxylabes madagascariensis; assembly: GCA_013400675.1. Taxonomy (NCBI): domain Eukaryota; kingdom Metazoa; phylum Chordata; class Aves; order Passeriformes; family Timaliidae; genus Oxylabes; species Oxylabes madagascariensis. The sequence goes on from VYZR01093147.1 coordinate 13,518, forward strand.
GATTGGTCACACTCTTGGGCATATTTATGGGGGATGTTACAGTTTGCTGAAAATGTGCCTGCTTTTTGTCCAGGTAGTCTGAAGATGACATCAGTGATCTGAATTTGGTTTGAGATCCCCCATCATTAGTATAACTATTAGTATAACTATTAGTATAACTATTAGTATAACTATTAGTATAACTATTAGTATAACTAATACTCTGTATTTAAAAATAAAGAGAAGAAGCAGCAGGTTCCTGCTTCAATGTAGAATTTTAATACCAAATTATCTATCGCATTTATACCTTTTTGAGTTATAACATTGTGCTCTTCTCCTGCCTCCCAAAAAAATCATTGAAGATGTATATCATATCTGGAAAACTTAGGTTGCAGTTGCCGTGAAATTTTTTTAAAAAAACCAAACCATGACCGTCAGTATTTTTTTTGTTTGAAATTAACATGGTATCCTGACAAAGTGGCAACATTCCATTATAGTTGAATCACCAGTGATTTCAACTAAGTATATGATCTCTCTTTGCTTTAGTCAGAAATTGTGTAGGAAGTGCAAATGCAGCATCAGTAGCACTGCGTGCAGAGACAGTTGAATTTTAAAGCATGTCTTGTTACCCTGTGTCTTGTGAAAGATCGTTAGTGTGATGTTACATTGTATTTTAAGTTCTTTAGTGCTGTGCGTTGCAGAAACCTGATACATCAAATCCATCATAAAGTATTAGTACAGCTTGAATCTTGCATCTCTCAGGGCTGATGTCAAGACATGCTGTTCCTTTCCAGTCAGCTGAATTCAGGCAGCTGAGGTGGTCCTTGTGTTTTTGACATTTTAGATGCCAAACTCAGCCACTGTTGGGAAGCCCCTCCTCCACTTTGTGTATCAGCAGTAGAGATGAGCAGAAAATGTGATTGAAAAATTCCTGCCTTAAGAGACTATTGATTTTGGTCTGGGAGAATTTTGTTCTGTTTGCCATGGTTTTGATGAACATACATGATGGTATGTTCATGTTCAAGGTGTGGGAAGCCAAAGTTATAAACATGGTTTGCATATGCTGCATGAAAGTGTGCACATAATTAAAAAAAATATTTCCTCTTTGAAAACAGGCTCCACTGTAATTTTTTATTTATTTATTTCTAGAGGAATACTGTCATTTAAATTTGACCAAAAATTTATAATCAAGCGCCTTTGCCTCCAGTTGATCTTTTCATCAAAGAATCTGGTAAAATATCACTGGATCTTTCTTGACAGAAATTTTGCTTTAGTCTAAAAGGCATATCTGTTGTTGAAAATGTTTGCTTGAACAGAATTCAAATAGCTCTAATTTCTTTTTTGGGGAGGAAAGGCTCATGTAACATTTCAGATTTCCAGCATGAGTAATTTTTCTGTGAGCATTATTTTGGTGTTCACTCACTTGTGCAGAGGCTTTAGCAGCCTGTAAAGAGTAGCTAAAACCTGCTTCATGGGTAAGGCCCAAGTGCTATGACAAGATGAAAATAACTGTATGATGACTGAGGTGCCTGGGACCCACTGACACTAGGGTAATTAAAATATGGTCATAACAAAATTAGAAGAAGAGAATGTTAGTAAGATGTTGGTCATTAGCAGAGGAGGAGAAATAGGGCAGTAGCCAATGGATTGCTGTTGTACATCTGCAGGTAGTAAGGAGGATCCAGGCACTGCATCTTGAATGTTGGGCCATCAGTCCAACTTTATGGTTCTGGATGATTCATGCCGTTTTTGGAGTTTTTACTGCACACTTCAGGGGAATTAGAGCTCCCCAGTGTAACTGGCTGCTTTATTCTCTTGGTTCTATGTGTTCTTAAATTGTGATCTGAACCCTATGTGTGTTCAATAAGCCTTTGTAAAACCATGCTGCTCCTCGCCAGTGTGCGCACAGAGGGTGTTAAACAGGTCCAAGGCAGCACCTGTTGCCAGGGCAGTCTTTATTGCTAACTGTGTAATTGTAAAAAGTTTGTCTCTCCTACCTAGGAAAGACATTTTTATTTACTTTTTCTGCTGTTTTCTGAAACTATTCAGCTCACTTGGATACATAGCCACAAGATGGGATGAGGGAGTGATGTGTGGCTCACACAGCTTTTATGTCACATCGCAGAATGGGAAGGGACCCCCCAATGTGTGTGTGCAGCACACATGGCCTGGCTGCATGAGCCCTCTGGCCAGCCCTATCCCCAATCTGCCGAGCCCTCCTGCATGGTGCTGTCCACCCCCAGCACTGTGGTGGGGATGGAACCTGTGGGCATTGCATGGGAGCCTAAAGAAGTATCATCCTGGAAAACGGGGCAGATTCACTTTGTGGTTTGGCCAAATAATTTTCTTTCCTGTCAGTTTATTGAAAAATGACCGGGAAGGGGAAAACAAAATAAAAAGGCTCATCTTACTTCTTTTAATACTGCTTGTGGAGTTTTAATCAGTCATGCTTTTTTTGGGCCCTTATTTCTTGCCTTGTGATCTGCCGTCTAATTCAATTTTTCATTCCTGCTGCAGAAAATGTCTTTCTGCAATTTCCAATACTCAGCTTCATTTATCCCTTTTAGAAGAAATGTAGCTTTTTATAGCATGCTTTTTTTCGCTCTGGCTTCTGTGAAGCCATGGGTGAGAAAGTGTCAAGCCTGAGGTAAAAAATTAGATTTAAACCCCCTAATCAAGGTCTGCTGTGTGAGCCTCCATCTGTACCTGACTTCTGGGAGATTCTGGTCCAGAATAAGATTGAAAGTCTGTGTGGAAGGCAGCCAGTGTGACAGCAGACATCACCTGCAGGAGACCTTGGGGGGGCCTTACCTACCTTGTCTTGATTGAGACTGTGCTACTCCCCTTGCAGGGTATTAGCAGCAGTTTTTCCCCGTGCTTCTTTCCTTTTATTATCCCTCTCTCATACTAACGATCTTTCTGGCCCTTTTTTAGCCCCTCTCCTTAGATCAGGGAAGTGTTTAAGAAATAGACCCTATTTCACTTCTCTGGTTGTTCTTACAGAATCATGTCTAGACCAGTTTTAATTTGGGTCTTGCCAGGGCACTCTCCCAGAGGATCTCCTCTTCTGTCTTACTGAGCTCCTTTGTGCTGCTGATAGGCCTTTTCTTGATTTTTCTCAGTGCAGACTTTGGTACTGATGAGATGCTCTTTTTTGGGGGACATGCAGTTCTCTGTGTCTGCCTATTATAATTTAATTCTGGTTATCCAAGGGATCTTTTTCTAGTAACAGTGTTATTTTTGGGCTTCTTCCCTGGAATAGCTTCCTTTAGAATTATTAATCTTGCAGCCTCTTGAGTTGACTTTGTTGATTTTGGAGGCTCCTCTTACATTGAGTATCCCAATATTTGGGCAATAGGTGGTAGTTATCTGCACTTTAGGTTCCTGTTTATTCCTAGAGACTACATCCCTCCTAAAATGGCTCATGTCCGTTTAATGATTTCTGCACTGGTGTCCCAGTGTTCCAACTCTTCCTCTAACCCTTGTCTCTTGCTACATATTCCATGTTTTAGATTCAGGACTCCACTTTTCAGAATTTTAGCATCAACCAAATGTTTTGGGCTTCTAGATAAAAGTATGACTTTGTCATTTGTTCTTCTGCATTTCATTTAATTCTGGGTGATGTGAGAAAGTGTGATAGAGTCATGTTATAAACTGCTTCCTGTTTTAAGGCTTCCTTTGAAGAATGCAATTATTGTTTAGGATCCTTTGCTCCCCTCTGGGAAGTGCACTCAGGTTTCCCAGACAATTCAGAAGAATGTTAACTCTTATTTAAGATAATACTTCATAATTAGGAGTCTATTTACTTGATTTGATTTTTGCCCTGATCCTTAGAGTTCCATTAAATGCATTGGAAAATCTGACTGGAGGACAGCAAAAGTAGGGCGTAAAGGCAATATGTGCTAGGGACACGAGAGATTTTTCTGGGCTACTTTGTGTAAAGTTTGATTCTTAGCTTTGTGGTGAGTGGGGAGGGAAATGGATGCACTAAGAGTGTTACAAAATAATTCAGTAACTATAAATAAAAGTCCATATAATCTCTGTAAAGCAATTTGAGAAGAGCTGTGCGGAAAGCTAGCTTTTGTGTTAGTGAAATTTCTTAGGATGGCATCAAGCCTACTCCATTGACACTGTGATTTAGAGTGTGCCTAGAACACTCTGTGCTTGGGAGGCTGGGTAGGATTTTTTTTGTTTTGCTTCTTGGGTATCCTTTTAATTTATTTTAACCTCAAATAAAGAAGGTGTACTGTTTTGTGATTTTAATTGGTGGAGTGCTTTTAAATCACTGAAAGGATTTGAGAGAGATGACTTTCTGATGGATTTGTTAAAATAGTAGCTGGACGTACTTCTTTCCATTGCTTTCTTGTAGAAAAGGTTATGGATTAAAGCTGATAAACAGAAAGATTATTAATGTGCACAGTCTTCTTTTAGCCTATTGGAACTTGGAATTGCAGAGCATCTTTTAGCAACTGTATCTAAGATAAGCACAAGGCATGCAGTTCCCCCAGACTATCTTTAAACTATTTTGTCTTCATTTTTATGTTCTTTAGTAGTTACCATTGAGTCATCTGTCAAGTGAATATCTGTGACTAAAGGATTTTCCAAAAGAGCAGACATTTAGAGGGATTTGCTTTTATGATGCCATAGTGGTCTGCATAGACCATTACCACAAGCATGTGGCACAAATCCTTACTTTTATTGGGTTTACAGTATTTTCACTTTGGAAGTTCACTTCGTGCTGTCACAGGTCTGAAGTAGCAACTGCTGCAATATCTAATTGCCTTATTATTTCTCTGCATAGGGCAGAAATGTGAGAAGCTCTCTATGAGAAAGAAGGTATGGGAGAGATGCAGAGGGAATTAATACTAGCAAGCTGTGTTGGGAAAGCATGTGACAGCTATGGCTTGCCACTATTTACTGCATTGCTCCAGTTCAAAAATCTGCTAAATAGAATTAGCAAGGAGTTATTGATTAAATATTTAATCTGTGTCTTTTTGGTTCTTTAAAGCCTATCCAATTAATCAAGAGAGATTGAAACATAAGTGAAATTATGACTAACTCTTCTCAGGATGAATCCACTTGTTAACATTTTTAGAGAACTAGGGTGGGGTTTTTTTGTGATAGAGGGTGTAGTAAGATGACTTTCAGAAAAATCTGTAGCCATTTTGTGTAGATAATCCCCTTCCAGAGTATCTAGGTAGTTATTTGATGGTGTAGTGAGGAAGAGACTGCTGAGACACTGCACTGGATAAGCAGAGAGGGATTAATTAGTCTCAGCTTGCTTTTTGGAAGAGACTGTCTTTTTCTTAAGGGTCTAATTCTAAAAACATCTGTCATGAAAATTGAAGTAAGGACTGGAAGCTGCTAATCAGCAACTTCGCTGACTGGCTAAATTATTTTAGTATAGTACTGCATATTTCTTCTGCAGAATATTCTTCCCACAGTACCTTGCTGCCTCAAAATTCATTTTTACTGCAAAAATGACTGGTTCATACATTTGTTGTTTTAAGATGAGTTTCTGTAATAACTGTGGAAGGCTTGTGTATTGGAATATTGAACAAGGCTCACACTAGACACTACCAGAACACAATGTTGTCATGTAATTAACTTATTGGTGTTTAGGTTTCCAGGTCAAGTTTCTGCAGGTAAGACTGCAGTCTTACCTTTCAGGCTTTCTGTGGCTTTGTGAAAATATCAAAGGAGTAGTTCATATTCAGGTTGTGTTTTCAAGGTTGTGCTCAGGAATTACTTTTGTTGCTAAACATTCTGGAGAAGGTAGGGATTAGTTTTGCATCAGTTGCCAAGGAGCATTCATATACAATACCTGAAGAATTTGTATCTTATTGCTAAGGAAGTTCTGTAGTTTTTCACACATGCTTTAATATCTGTCTTTCCATGGTGGGGAGAACAGGTATAAGACATATTAAATGGGAAATTGCATGATATCTGATATATCTTTCTGACTCTGAGATTTGGAATGCAGATACTGGAGGTGGATTAAGCACTAGCTGCAAGTTAAACCTTGCAAATTCACATGCCATGCTAAAGAAAATGGGGAGAAGGCAGTGAGCTTGGAGGATTCCAATCCCCTTGGTATGTGCTACATGAACTGTTCAAAGTAGTGTCAAGTTCCACAGTGCTTGACTCCTTAAGAGATTATCTTCGCCCAAACCTCAGGCTAACAGCATTTGCAGTCTCGATTAATTGCTCCTTATGGTCCAGCTTTCAGAGCTGCCACTTGCCTCTGGCATGATCTCTTAGTGTCCCCGCCTGAGCCAAGGAACTGAAGCTATAGAGTTATCTGGGTGCATTTGCAGCAAAGGTGATGTTTCTCTCTTATGGAATTGCTTTCACATCCAACTACCCACTTCTGCCTTATTTGAACATTTACTGCATTTCAGACATTCACTTTAAAGCTGCTTCCCCCCCCCGCCATTTAAGAAGCTTAGAATGCAGCCTAGAAAAGATTACTTGATTTATGTGGTGCACTGAACCAACCTGAAAATAAAGGAGTTCTGTTTAATCCAAAATCAAGGCTTTTACTGAACAAATAAAAGAACGGGTAGTTTGTTTCTTGCTCTGATGCTTCAGATTCAACAATCAGAACTCTCTCTTGCTTTGTTTTAATGTATTGTAACAGTTTAGTAGACTAAAAGCATACCATCCCTGCATATGTTCAGCAGCACTTTGTGTGTAAGAGCAGCACTTCATTTTTGTTGGATTTTGTGTGCCTCAGCAAGAGAAGTGTGATCAGATTACAGATAGTACCTGTGTAACTGCTGCCTGAGTCCCATTCACTTGCTTCAGGAACCCACCATCAATACTGAGATCTGCTGTGTCTGTCCCCTGGGATGCCAAGGACAATGGAGTGAGATTATGAGGTGCAATTTGCTCGTGAAGTGGTGGGACAGGGATTTTATTTTTAGTGTTGAGAAGCTGCCACTGGAAAACAGGGAAGAAGTGGACATTGGACTGGCTTCCTTGCTCACTTAAGGTCCAGCATGCATGTGAGAGCTGCTGCTGTTGCAAATTGTCCTGGTAGCACTCGTCAAGAAAAGTTACAAAATCCTAAACCAGTTACATATGAGCTTTTGTCCGCTTGCCAGCAAGGTCATTAAATTTTCATGGCTACCTGGCAAAGGAAGTTCAGTTTGCACGATAAACACCATCTGCAGATAATGTCATACCTGACCTCTCAACAAACTCTTGAACTTGCACTCCCTAGCAGTGTGTATTTTAAAAAGCTCTTTTGGCTATGTGTCAGCATAACACTGCTGTTACTTAATTTAAGAAGAGTTAATTAAGCTGATGCCATATTGATGAGTATATTAGAAAGGCACACATGTTGAGCAAAGTGTATGGCAGCATTGTACATCAACTTTGTTCTTCTGTTCTTTGCTGGTTAAAACAAGTGTTTGACTCTTGATAACCTTCCTTCTGTTATCATTTTCCCAGTAGCTTCCTTTTTTTAATTAATAGCTGTCTTTTTCTGTGCCTGCAGTACTTGTGCATGTGGTTTGGGTGGTGTTTTGGGTTTGTATGGCCAGGTTTTGGTAGCGGGGGGGCTACAGGGGTAGCAGTAGGTACAACTTCTGTGATAAGCTGCCAGAAGCTTCCTCCATGTTGGGTAGAGACAATGCCAGCTGGCTCCAAGATGGACGTGCTGCTGGCCAAGGCCGAGCCAATTAGGAATGATAATAATGCTTTTGTGATAACATACCTGAAAAGGAGAGAGAAGTTACTGCGCAGTTGTAACTGTGACCAGAGAAGAGCAGGGTGAGAACACATCAGAGCAACAGCCCTGCAGACACCAAGGTCAGTGGAGAAGGAGGAGGAAGAGGATGGCAGGGAGGGCTTCAGGTGCCAGAGCTGAGATTCCCCTTCAGACCATGGTGAGGCAGCTGTGCCCCTGCAGCCCATGGAGAGCCATGCTGGTACAAAGATCTACCTGCAGCCTCTGGAGGTGACCCACACCAGAGCTGGTGAATGCCCAAGAGAGGGCTGTGAACCTGTGAGAGGCCCATGCTGGAGCAGGGTCCTGCAGGGATCCATACACCTGTGGAGAGAGGAGCCCACACTGGAGCAGATTTTCTGGTAGGACTTGTGGACCCACAATGGAACAGGCTGTTCTTGAAGGACGGCACCCTGTGGAAGAGTTGATCACACTGGAGAAGTTTGCAGAGAGCTGTCTCTATGTGAGAGGCCCCATACTGGAGCAGAGGAAGGACTCCTCTCCCTCAGCAGAGGCAGAAACAACATGTGATGAACTGACCATAATCCCCACTCCCCATCTCCCTGTGCCAACGTGGGTGTGTGACTGACCATAGACATTGCTTTTTATCTGTCTGGGTGTCCTGCATCTATGTTTTGCAAAATATGTAATTCTACTTGAAGATTTATTATTATTTCTGTAACTCTTGCTCTACAGCATGCTAAAATCATGGATGTCTTTTAGTTGTACCCCAAGGCCTTTGACTCTTTGGAGAAGTTTCCACTTTGTGTTGGTTCAATCACCTCACAGATAGGTGTTACTGAAATTTATAGAAGGCGGTGGATCTGGTGAGGGAACTTACTGTGACCCAAAAACATAAGCTTTGTTTATTATTTATATTAATACTGGTGGTTTGAGAGCAGGATGCCAAAGTTTTTGTGGGGGAGATAAAAGTGATCTCCTGCAGTTCTGGCAGCCGTGTGTGGGTACAGCCATAGCTGGGAACCAGGTGCTGCAGCACTGCGTGATGCCGGCTGCCTGCCTCCGTGGTGTGGCAGTCTCATGCCAACTAAAAGGGGAGGATTGACAATCAGGAGCTGTGTCCTTATGTGACACTGGGAGTCAAACAGGGAACAGGAACAAAATTCAGGTTGCTGACAACACATACAATGTTTCAGGTGTCTTTTTTTCCTGTAATGGCTTTCAAAAGCGTAGTTGTAGGAGCTTTTACAAAGCATAAAATAGAGGGTGGTATCTGTCCCTCCCTAGTAAACTTGATTAGTACCTTTGCCTTGTCAAAATGCTGAATAAACTCAAACTTGAAGTCCAGGAAATTATGAGGTAAGGGCCAGCACAAATCTTAGTATAATCTTAGTTCTGCCAAGGAACTGATTATACCCATTGGAACAGCTCAGTAACATTAGCATTTATAATAAGCAGGTATGAAAAATTGAGAAAGCATATTTTTGTTTGCATTTTCAGGTTTTATTGTATATGCTCTGGCTTCAGGTAGTGGGGAAATACTTTAGCAAAGGAAAGCATAGCTGTTAGCTCACAGCAAGTGCTGCCTTTGGGGAGCAAGTATACCTTTATAAGGGTGGGATTTGTTAGGCTACAATGTTAATAACAAACAAGGTTTCTTCTCACGTGCATTGCCAGTGATGTGATGAGATGCAATGTGACAGTCAGTTGTTTGTGGGCGCAATGAGATGTCACAGAATGGAAGAATCCTCAGATCAAAGGGGGAGGATTTGTAACATTTAGTGCAGCTGAGAACATTTTAAAATGTACAGCAGGAACATTTGCTGTAGCTCGTTTGCTTTAGATGACTAACACAAAATTGGATGTGGCCCATGGTGACTGTGCTTTCTTCCTAGGGGAGTTGTAGTGTTTGTAACATGGAAATAAAAGGTTCTCAAAGAAGGTTTCAGTTGCACTTTGGGGCTTATATTACCTTAACCTCTTATTTCCAATTTAAATTGTGAGGATTTTGCTACCTTTCGCATTTCTAAAGGATGTTCCCCTGCTTATTACAAGGTCTTCTGTCACTTTGTACATTAATTACATTGAATAAATATTTTTTCAGTACTGTCATCATGCAACAGATTTTCTTTATTAGGGCAGGGGAGGCTTATGTGTAAGAGTCTAGCAATATGACCTTCCCCTGTGATACAGGGAACCCAGATTTTAATTCCTTACCCGTGAAGGACAAGAACAGGCATACTGTTGAAATCAGGGTTAATTTTGTATTCACCTACTACTCTCAGGCAGGGCCAGTACTAGATGAATGAGGTACAAACAGCTCAGCAAAAATACTTTGGTCTTTCCAGCTTTTTCCTGTCTGCCTCTATGTTAAGTAATGCTTGATGTGCTTTTCTTACATAAATTCTTTTAATGGGAGATCAGATCTGTCATGTCTCAGAAGGTAGACTCAATTCTTTCATACAATAAAAAGGGAAATATGTATGCGAGGCTGCAGCTGGTGGTATTCAGAGGCTGATCCCAGGCTGGCTTGGCAGCTGCTTCTGCCTCTTCAGACATGAGCTCAGATCTCCATTGCTTCCTGGGGCATGGGGACTGCAAGTGAGTGATAAACCTAACAGGGAGTATGATGGGTGGTTTCTGTAAGAAATGGTGTGCTTCAGGAGAGGATTCATAGTTGAAAAGTCTGAAAAACCAAAGATACCTTTCTTAAGCCTGAAGGCAGTCCAATACTACAGTTACACCTTCCACTGACTACCACTTTTCTCCGTATTTTCTGTGGAGCTTGTTCAAGGGAGGATTGTGGGAAGAGGTGAAGTTCTGGAAGCTGCAGTCTTGCAGTCTCTCTGTGAGTTAAGCTGTCAGTGGTTTACTTTCCTTTCATTGTGTTTGGTTCCATTTTCTCTGAGGGGAGTGAAGACTCTGCAGGAAAACAGAGCTCTTGCCACATACTAAACATTGTCTGAAACAATCTCAGATCCAATATACAAGTGCAACATGACCTCCCTGACCTGTGGTGGCTGTCCTGTGAGACTGCCTACAGGTTGTCTAGCATCAGATGCCCAGCTGCCTATGACCCTTTCTTTTCTAGTGCCTCACTCAGCACAGCTAGAATTAAACCCTTAATAATGTTTTCATTATTGCTTTTCCAGTGGGGCACTGGATATGAGCAAATTGCAGAGTAAGCTGAGCCAGTAAAGGAGTTCTGCAATATTGCAGAATCATTCTTTTGAGAGAAGAGACCTGAGTTCCCTGGGATTTGCTGGATCTGGGAAGCACTTGATAATGTTAGCTTAAAGCCTTTCCTCCCCTGCAATACTCTGCTTTCTTCTTTTTGTCACACAACCTTCCCCTGCTATCTCTACAAAAAGGCTTTCATGCAATCTGGCCTGTCAGCTGTTGCTTTTGTGCATTGTGCTGGATCTGGGATAAAGCATAAGCTCTTCAATTCTGATGCTGTACGGTGTGGCATGAATGCTGATGGTGCTCTAGTTAAGAATAAGGCAACCAAGCAAACTTACAATTAGCAATAACTAATCAGATGTGAGAACAGTGAGATCCTAGAAGTAGTTGCATTTTTAAAGATTTTCCTGTTCTTTCCCTTTTCAAAACTGTTCACTGTGGTATTTTCCCTATGGAAAACTGCATGGCTAGGAAACAGACTTGTGTGTGGACCTCAGTATTACAAGGTTTGTCTTCAAAAAGCCAGTTAGTGCTTGAAGTAGAAGCTAATCTACTTCACAAGTATAATTCCCATCCTTTGCCTTACAATCAGCAGCAAGCAGCCACACTGCTGAACATCACTTTGAGAAAAAGCAAGTACTGGTCTGTTTCTATACATCTTTTCTATGTGTTTCTATTTCTAGAGGTTTTTTCCGCTAACCTAACGTGTGTCAGTGTGACCACTGTGTGAAGACAGAACAATCTGCTGCAGCAGAGCTCCTCCAGGGAGATAGCTTAATGAGCCCCTAGGATGAGTTCTTAGGTAAAGGAGGTGAGAAGCTGTAGAGAAGAAGCATAGAAAAGAAAGATGTGACATCTTTGGAAAGAGGAATGTTACTTATCTTGTAGAGGGGAGCAATTCTATTACACATTGCAAGCATAACTAGCAAGTAATTCTCTTGTGCATTGTGAGCCATAAGTTGAGCATCCATCCTGATTTCCCTCTCTGTAATGAGGAATTAGAAATCAAACTCACATGGATCTCTAAAATACGGAACAAAAAAGCCCCACCTGTGCTGTAATCACTGCGGTGCTGACAGAACCTCCCCAGTTCAGATCAGTACTAAGACCACGTCCATCCACTTGAGAAATGTTTTGTACATTAGTTTGCTTGGATTGTACCCAACACGCTCTTGGTTTAGGCATGAATTAGCAGGGCAGTGCCACACTGTAAATAAATGTAACAAGTCCTCCGTCTGCAGTTCTGTTTTCAACACTTTTTAGAACTGACTAGATGTATCAGTATGGGCACTAAGAATCTTATAGCAGCATATGGGTCTAATTTTGAGAAAGGCCAAAAGCTGCAGTTATGGCACCATGTGATGTAAAAATTAAGATACTCCAGCTCTGGCTGTAATGAGCACACTGTCAAGTTGTATCAGCCTTTGGAAGCAGAGGGGAGAAGAAAATAGAAAATTAAGGGCCATCGAGCTGAAAACAAAAGTCAGTGCATGGATTGACCTCTGTGTGTTTTTCATTGACAGGTTGATGACGCCGGGAAGTGAAATTCGGTTTGTCCACAAGCACATGGGGCTGGTGCCCGGCTGGGGAGGAGCCGCCCGGCTGGTGCGGATCGTGGGCCCCGGGGCCGCCCTGCAGCTGCTGGCCGGGGCTGTCCGGGTGGGCCCCGAGCGGGCGCTGAGCCTGCGGCTCGCCGAGGACACGCTGCCGTCCTCGGACCAAACCACCGCGCTGGGAGAGGCACGGGCGTGGCTGAGCCAGTACACAGAGGGTCCGGCCGCTGTGATCCGGGCCATGAAAAAGGCGGTGACGGCAGGAAGAGACCTCCCGCTGGAAGATGCCCTAAGGACAGAGAAGGACATTTTTGGAACTGTGTGGGGTGGGCCTGCCAATTTGCAGGCGTTGGTTAGAAGGCCGAAACATAAATGATGGTTTATGCATAAGAAATGGGCTTGACCTTTTTTGCAAACAAAGCTTTCAGTAAAGCAGCCATTAAATTGAATCGTTTAAGGACTTGTCCATCTAAAATGGCATTAATATTCCTGCCATTTGGGTCAGGCAGGCATATTTGGTGTACAACCACAGGGAAATCCCAGGCAGATTCTCTACTGTCCTAATCACCCACTGAATCAAGATTAGTGAAATTAGTATGTAAAGGTAAATACTGTGCTGAAAATAGAACTACAATTCATTTGGAATGAGGCTGAAGATTATGTTATTTGGTGTTTTGTTTTGTTTTAACTTGTATGGAAATTAATTACTTGAAAGTTACAAGGTTTATTCATTTGCAGAACAGGTGCATCTAAAGCTGCAAAATTTGAGTTCCCCAACATGAAACCACTGTCTTTTAACAGCTTGGAAAAGATGATTACTAGTGGGAGGGTAGCTCTTATTTTTTCATTCTAGTTAGTTCTTTGTGTAATTGGAGAAAGTATCCTTCAATTTTATTGGTGCTTTTACAGGAGAAGCTTAGAGTTACTGAGAAGTTTCTAGCACTCATTCACTATCACTGATCCAGGTTTTTAAATGTATTTTGGTGTCTTCTCACTTCTCAAGAAATCAACTACCCACACATGCATCTGCACATTCCCATACCCTGTACCTGTGCAAAGTCGCTGGCCTGGTTCTTTACACAGAATCTGGATGAAATCTTGGAAGGCCATGATGTATCATGCCATGAAATGGCTTGTCCTTAGGTGACTGGGTGATGTGAGTACTTCAGCAATCTAGTAAGATGTGAGTAAGTATGTCTGTGTCTTTCTTAATGCATTTTTACTGGTAGGGTCTATTTGGGCTGACTAGAAGGTTTGGAACTCAAGTCTTCACTTCATGCCAGTGACTATGCAAGTTATTGGATAACACAGTGGGGAAAGTTTTCCCCTTAGAAATTAGAAACTGACACAGAGTGCCTGCTTTAAAAATAAACATCTGTGAGAGCAAAACTATACAGACATATCTGTCTGTGACTGAGAGTTTCCTGTACTGTTAGGATTTGGTTAGGATGCACTGGTTAGGATGCACTTGTCTCTAAATCCAGTAGGGACTGAGATCTGAGCCAAGGACCTTAGTACTCTGTGGGGGCATATAAAGAAGGAAGCTCTGGGCTGTGTGCCACTGACGTGCATTCTTGCTCTGACCAGGCATAACTAGCTCGAGATCGTGGAACATGCTCCCTTAAAAAAAGAAGGCAGTATCTTAGATGGAAATCCATGTTACTATTTCTACAGTGTGGCAAGAGCCCTGAGTTTTAGACAGGGAGGTAACTACGTATGTTTGAGGACATGGGGACAAATCAATGTTGGGAATTAGGCTTGGATTGCCTGTTGAGATTCTGCAGGTTTTGGGCAGATTCTGTGATTTGCTGGGGATGTTTTACCATATGGTTTTCACAGCAATGAATATAGCCTGAAGCAACCAAGGGAAATGCTGAGGAAAGGGATGTGTTTTGAGTTGGCATCTCAGAGAAGGAACTTACTCCACCCTGTTGATCCTGCACCTTTGCCTTAATATCTGAAGCACCTAATGGAAGATGATTTCAAATCTCTCTTCTCCAAAAATAAAGTTCAATTTTTCCTTTCAGGTTAGAGAAGAGACAGGAATGAGAACATGGGGAAGAGCGTAGTGTTTTGGTTTGTGCCTTTCTCCCCCCGGCTTCTTTTTATCCAGTAGCCCAGTTGTTCCTCCTGTGTAGCTGGATTCTTTCCCATGCCTTAAAGAACTTCAAACCCGTTACTTCACAAGTGTGAATGCTTTATTATAATCAGGCAGCACTTGACTGTTTAGTAGTGAAGCTGTTCTGCTTTTCATGAAGTTTCTCAAGACTCATGAGGGATTCCAGACTGCAGCATCGCTGAACCTTCAAGGCACACTCCAGTCCATACTCATCCAGTTTTTTGAAGCATTAGCACATAATGTTGTTGTGAGTAAAAAAAAATTGGTTTAAAGCACAACTGGTTATGCCTTTGCTTTTAGCAAGAATGAATGTGCCATTACTAATACTGTTACTGTTTTTAAAATTGCTGTGAAAATTACTTAGAACGTGAGTAACACCCTTGAATCTTTTTTCTTTAGTGTATTTGGCTCCTAAGTGTATTCTGTGTACTGGGTTATAGAAATTTGAGAGGGAAGAAATTGTAGGCCAAAGGCAGAATCTAGTTTCTTTCACATTTTGAACCAGATCTGTGCTGGCAGTTAGTGAACGATAAGTACACCTGTGGGGGATCTCTTTCTATTTTGATTTATAGACAATGAGCTTAATTCTCATTTCAGCAAATGTATTTCCCCAGCTACCTTCTCTGATTTGTATCAAAGGCCAATGTTTGCTTTTCGGAAAACAGGACAAATAATTAACTAGTATACACCAAGACCCATTCAGACCAGAAAGGGTTACGGAAACCCATTTTGTTGGTATCATAAATATACCAAGCATAGGTACAGGACATTCTGAAGATCATTACAGGTTTTGATCAAGGTTTTTGTGAGTAGTCTAATACCACATTCTCTAGTTTATTTTCTTCTAAAAGTAAAGAGAGTCCTTCATACAAAAACCAGCCCAGCTAAATTACCATGAGTGCTAGAATGAGAGTTCCAGACTGAGATGAAATGGAATCCTGTTTTACCCATTTGAAAGCTAAATGCTTTATTTCACAGAATACTTTCTTATAATCTTAAAGTGACAAATACCTTTAACCAGCAGTTGATAAATGTTTGTGTTTTCTTTAAAATTATTAAAGACGTCAAGCTTCATCTCAGGGATTTTTTCCCCTTCTGAAATGGCTTAAAAACAAACAAGCACTAAATGTGCAAATTAAATTAGGAACATCAAAATTGATAATCCCAGTCTCCTAATTAAATAGCGTGCCAGCTTTTGTACTTCCTAGGGGCTCGTTTGCCAGCTTCCTCCTCAGCAAAGTAAGTTTCCTATTACATTGTGAAATGTCTGTCTTGTTTTTCCTCTGTGTACTGAGAAAACCCAAGGGTTTAATGGGAGTGGGAATTCTGTACCAAACTTGTAAAGGTTGGATACTGAAGATCACTTTTAGCAGTAGATACTTCTATCTTATTTGCTGCTGATAGAAATGTATTTACCAGATGGTCAATCTAGATAAGCAAGGTGTTCTTGCAGAATGCTTGGTTTCCTATCTGATTTGTATTTTTTTTTTTACCCATGAAATAGGATTCCTGTATCTATGGTTATCTGTTCTAGAAATGAGGAGATGCTGTAGATTTTATAGTATTTAAATTTCCTTTTTCATTTTCCCTTCTGCTCCACTGTGCATTTCTCTGGCTACGCCGTACAAGTTGAAAATCACTTAGTGCAAGGAATTACAGTCAACCACATAATGCAGTGTGTGGCTGTGGGTTTGCTAAAATGGACAGAGAACACATTTCCTACTGAAAGTAATGGTTTAAATATAAGATGGGAATTATCAGTTACCACTTTTCCCTAGCTTCATCTGGGGAGTGCATTTACTACTCTGATGGCTGAGTATTAAAGCTCTCACCAGCTTTACTTTAACTGATTTTAGTGTTTCACAGCTGCAGTCGGCCAGCAGCAACCAAAAGCAGCATCACGGGTGAGGGGCTTAACTCTCTCCATGTGTCAAAAACCCCAAGGATAATCACTGATAGAATTATTTTAGACTGTTTGGGCTGCAAATCATAAAATTAAGTATATAGTGAGTCATATTCCTCTATTTTGTTTCTTCCTTTTTTCAACCCATACTCTCACATGAAGTGAAGTGTGTGCACATAGCTGAAGTGTTCTTAGTGAAGGCAGCACAAAGGCATTCTTTGGTTAGAGCCACTGTATACTAACTCAAATCAGAGAAATTAGACAGCTAGCAACTAAGAGTGAAAAAGCATTCCATCCAGTTTCCTTCCTGAAGTCTATGTAATTGGCTTATTTCCTTATGGGACTGGAAGATAATAGTGAAAATCTGTGATCAAGAGCGTCTATTCCTAGCTGAGAATAAAGGAAATCTTCCTTACTCCATCCTAGTCTGGTCTGCACTTTCCTGACCCACTTATCTCACCTGTAGGCAGAGGAGGGGGGGCACAGCTTTGTCCAAGATCAGACATGTCATCCATCACTACACTAAGAAGAACATTATAGAAGTTTAAATCTACCATTTTTAAAAGTCAGCCCTTTTAATTCCCTTCAAATAAATGGTTGTTTGCTTAAAGCAACCTTTGTCTTAAGATGAGCAGTACCTATGTATCAGCTACTGTCCCTTTCTATTCTGAGATGTACTAAGAATTGGAGCTTTATTTTAAAGACTGAGTCCAGAATCAACTGATGTTTTTTCTCAATCTGAAAAAATGTAAAAGAAAAGAACTGCCAGAGAGATAAAAGACAAGCTGTGTTTCTCAAGAGCTGACTTCTAACATTCAGAAGTCTGTAGAAATGCAGCTCCTACACTGCTAGTACAAGCACAAAACTACCTTTTCTGTGCTGCCACCAGTTTTGCTATGAACAGCACTATAATCCTTAATATCCATGTCCTTTGTTATAGGGTCAACTTTGATAACTTACATTCTTTTATTTCAACATTTCTGCTGTTAAAATAAGACTGTGTGTGACACTTCTGCCTGCCATCAACAGTGAAGTGAGTTAATCAGCTCTTCAGATGTCTGCGTGAGTATTAAGCTTGCAACTCATGATTTTTCAGTAAAAGACAACACTCCTTCAGCGTTGTGTTTGAGAGACAGCCAGTCAGGGATGCAAGAACATCAAAATACCACTCAAAACTCAGCCTCCCTTTTGGTAAACACAAGAAGTTGTTTTATGACAATTTTCTTTGAAATTCCTTCAGTGAAGTTTGATTAAACTGGAAGCATATCTGAGATTATTACTGACAAAATGTAGTTTTATTAAATTATAAATTCTGTAACAAAAACAAGACAGATCAAGAAAAATCTCAAAAAACAAAACTACAAGGACTAGAAGGCAAAGCCAGTGAAAAAGCCACGGAGAGTGTAAAGGTAAGGATTTGCAACACAAGTTAAAAGCATTTTTACATTTCCACTGAAAGAAGGTAAATGATTGCTCTTGTCTAGTAAAAACACATTTTAGCTCCAAACTCACATCTATTTTCTCACATTAAATTAATCATCCTGCTCACATCCAACACCTTGCCTGATTCCACATAGCTTTAGTGTTCTTTTCGTACATCAATCCATGCAGAAAGTAGTAAGACACTTAATGCAACAGTCAGATAATGAAGACAAGTCAAGTTGTACAGTAGATATACATTGGCCAAAAAGGGGTAGAGTATCTTCAAGGGGAAAATGCTAAAAAATAAACACGAGACATTTTCAAGAAAACTGGGCATTGCTAAACAGCTTTCAAACCATTAACAGGACAACCCAGTTTCCTAAAGTCTTCCAGCTGAGACATGTTAAGAGACTTAAGTTAAAACAGGCCAAATCTGTTTTCTCCCCTTCACCCCCCCGCCCCCGCCACCAAACACGCTGCTACGTTTGAGTGCAACGCCAATGTGGACAGAAAATTTACAGAAAATTACAACTGAGTATTTCTTTTTGCACAGCTCTAGATTTAAACTTCAGTGACTGTGCACTGTCCATCTGGCCTTCTAGATCTTACACTTGTGTTTGCCACCCCACCCCCTGCCCCTGGTCTATCTGCTCCTTATTGGCTTGCACCGGCATTCAAGTGTCTCTGCTGGCCAGAGGACGGGCATTGCTGAAGGTGGGCAGGCACATCCTCACTGTCACTGCTGGCATCCGATTCGGTCTCCTCAACAGAGGTGTCGGGGGCTGGCACCCTACCAGAAGATGATGATTCGTGGTCTTCTTCTCCCTCTCCCCTGTGACTCCTTTCAGCCATACTGTCTCCATTTATTTGCAAGTGAGCAAAAGAGTTCTCTAGAGAATTGCTTGCATCAGGTGACGGCGTTGAAGGGCTCACGAGCTGCCCATCCAGTGCTGGTAGGGGCCTCACAGAAATGGATGCTAGAGGCTGCACAGCTGCAGCCCCTGGAGTCAGCGTACTGTCCGCACCGTCAGCAGAGCTTTCTCGGGCCAGGTTGACAGTGTTGGTGTCACAGTCCAGCCTCAGCCCAGCCACTCCCTTCTTTGGTATATCTATTATGTCCCGTTTTATTTTTCTGCGACGTCCATGCTCATTTCTCCTATACTGAACCATATTTTCAAGGTCTGCTACGTATAAAAAACCGGCAATTAGCATTTCAGTGCTCTTTTTACCCTTGGAAAAGGCATCTTCCAGCTCTCTGCTGGTACGTTCGTCATACTGCCACCAGCCGTTTCTACCTTCATAGTACCAAGCATATTCTCCATTGCCTCTGCTTGCTGCTTTGAGTTCTTCGGGTGACAATAAGGTTGGCTTGTCAAGAAAATCCTCAGGAATCTCCTGCCGGCAGAGGGCACATCGTTTCCCAAGCCAAGAAGCTCCCTTAACGCACAGATAGCAGAAAACATGTTTACAGGGCAGACTTACTGGATGGACACACGTTTGCAGACAGATAGCGCATTCAGGGACTTGCAGAGAAGGTGCTGCATTGGTACATGACTCATTTGTCTTCCTATTTGTGGGAAGCATGTTGATCGAATGATCTATTTCACCACAGCCAGCCATCCTGCAGAGGATCAAAGAAATTTAAATCAGTTTATTATGCCAATTTAAACTAGGACCTCACATCACATTTCACCTCAACATCCACACAACGAGATGTTTACTTCAAATAAAGTAAGTTACTGTTTCCTGAGGTGACAGACTACACTGAGTACTGGGAATATTTCTTTTGCTGATCACCAACCTTTTATCTGCTTAATTTTCAGCATGTTAACATACCAAGTTAAAAAACAAATTTTGGAATTTCTTCTGTTCATTCCCTGAAGTAGAGTTGATTGATGAACCTTTAGCCAACCATTTACTTTGGTGCCTCCTCAGGAAATTGAAAGAAATTGTGGTTCTTTCCTCAGGAGGTGATGTGGCTGCAAATTGAACTTAAACAATCTTTCTTCAGACTACAGGTTATCATCTGTTTGATTAAGGGACTGCCTGAACAGTATCTTGGACTAGGTTTACACAATAGAAAATAGGCCTGACAGCAGCACCCAGGTGAAGAATTCCCCCACTGTTTCTTAGTTTCCAGGCACGATGGTACACCACCCTCAAACTGAGCTCAGAACAACCACAGGGCTGCAGAAAGAACCAGATTTGAAAACTGAGGTGGCCTTTTGAAAAGATACCTCGGACTCCTTTTTCTTAAACATCAAGTGAACTCCCTGATATATGTGAGTGCCTCTCGAAAGGAATCACTGCAGACCAGCAAAAGCAGCAGTGTACTGCAGAAGACACACAACTCTGACTTGACTGGCTTGTGAAATCATTGTCTTTACTTTCTCTGGCCATATCCTATTTCTATTCTTAAAGATGATTTTGTAACTGTAAGAGAATGGGGAATGCAACACTGCATCACTCTGGCATCGTGTAGGATTTAAGTAGTTGAAAAATTCTAGCCTAAATATGCAAATGCATTTTCAACTACATTTTTGCCAAGGCAATCTTTTATGGTCTGTTTCATGGTAATTTTCCTTTTATTTATTAACAATCAAAACCAAATACCAGATACCAAATGAGGGAGGAGAATAGGCTTTGGGAAATGGGGCCTAAAAAGGTGCCTTTTTTTTATTTAAAATCCCCAAGAAACTTCGAGACTGATATTCAACAAAACAGCCTTTCAGTGAAAGTAGTCTTTGTTATACAGGCAGCTAGGAACAGTTCATGCAAAACCACCACAAGCATGTGGGCCAAAAGGGACCTTTAGATGTCACCTAGTCCAGTCTCCTGCTCCACACGGCACCAACACCAATACTGGATTAGACCAGCGGTGGCTTTATCGAGCTGAGTCTTTTTGAAACCTGTGAGGATGGAAATACCACAGGCTCCCTGGACAGCCTGTTCTAATGTTATACACATTTCTAACAAAATGTATTACCTCAAGAGAAAATGCCTAATTTTACTGTAAAAGCTTCCACTGTTTTAAAAATCTTATAAATATATGCTGGGATTAAAAAAAAAAATTATGCTTCGATATCTATATTTATCTTTACAATAATATATAATGTGCTGTTTACTTAGAATATTTTTCTCTATGCTGTCTGCTCCCTTCTATGATTGTAATTTCCTCTTGAAAGACCAATGCCTCTTTAATCCTTTTTGTATCAAATAATTCTTTTAAAAGCTCTACAGCTCAAATACTTTTCCTAGAGTAGCACAAAATTGCATTCACCTATGTTTCAGCTTCATATCTGAATTTCTTTTTCTGAGATTAATGACCAATCTCCATAACAGTTCTTAAATCAGCATGCCAGATCTAGACACAGCATTACCCACCAGCTGGCAACTGTGATTTTACTGCACAGCACACATCTGTGAGATCCATTCTAACAATGTTGTGAACAAGTTGCTTTTTCAAGCATCACACTTCTGAGCCTGTATTTTGCAACAGATTTTTATAGCAAATGTAGGGGTTGATACCAAGAAACTTAACAGAAAAAGGAGAGAAGAAAGTCTATTGAGATTTCAGAATACCCACAAACACAACCCAACAATCATTTCACAACAGAAAGGCTGAAAGTGAAATCCATTTATTAATTAATTTGTGCTAACCATGGCTGAGGTAAAGGATCTTAATTTTCAAGCGTCCCCATAATGAGATAGTACGGTACAAAAAAGCACAGCAGCAGAGATTTTTATTTTCGTGCTATAGTTTTAGAAAAGAATGCTTCTCCCTGAATATCCTTTATAAAATTATCCTTTTCAGAGTCAAAGAA
Organism: Oxylabes madagascariensis; assembly: GCA_013400675.1. NCBI lineage: Eukaryota > Metazoa > Chordata > Aves > Passeriformes > Timaliidae > Oxylabes > Oxylabes madagascariensis. The sequence continues at coordinate 35,194 of VYZR01093147.1, forward strand.
AAGATTAAAACAACCTGTAGGTAAGTAACTTCTATACAAGTCACCTATCATAATTAAGATTTTGGAGGTGATTAAAATGCAATGCAGGGATTAAAAAGGCAATGCCCTTTGACAAACCTGATTGTGATACCATGAGCTAAACTAAAGAGTTTACCCTGAGGTAAACTACAAGAAGAATTAAAAGTTCTCACCTGTTCACTGAAAGTAAAAAATGCTAACATTGGAACTGTGCTCAATAGGTCACCCATTAATTTGAGGGATCTTTGATTCCTTACTAGATCAAGATAATAATGCAGGATATGAAAAGAAGTAAATGTTTTTTCTTGAAATTCCTATTTGATTTTTAATGACTCTAGGGAAAATGTTACGTATAAAATTAATAGAGCTGGAGGAGCAAACCCTTATCTCTGAAAGTGCTATGCAGGAACATAAAACTCTTGATACGATAAGCACAACTGCAGTTGCATGTGCTCAGAATGCAGGACAATTATGCACTTGAAGATTTATATCAACTACACTGATGCTGTCTCACTTTTTGTTTTTAAATCATGATGCTCATTAATCTTTTTTTTTTAATTTAACTTTTTAATACCAAATCTAGGTCACGGAGTTTGTTTATAAGCTGGTAGGAGGATGTACACATGGGTTTTTACTGAAGAAGTAATCCTTCAGAACCGAGAACAAACATCTTGGACTGCTATTCTGCTATGTTATGGCTGTGGATGCACTTCCACTGCAACTTCATGGTATTAAAAATTTAACGAAACTGACCACACAGTGTTTTTCCTGAAATTAAAAGTAATTTTATAACAAGGTTCAATCAAAACAGGCTTTATATCAGAACTGTTTTCAAATAGGAAAGCTCTGTTTTTTGCAGGATTGGGTTTCCTTTAAGACCCTCCTGGCATCACGGAAAATTATACTCTTGACTACTGACTACTTGACTAAAAATTAACTAAACTCAAGGAATAATCCTAAAAATAATTTTAAGTATATAGATTCTCAATTCAGGGATAAATAAGGGAACAGTAAGAACCTGAACTCTGCATTTTAACATAAATACAGCCTAAAACTGACTGAGACAGAATTAGTCCAAAATATGCGAGATCCTACCTCCTGTGGTTTTTACTTTTACTATTAAATAATACAGTTATTTCTAAGCTATGGGACCTTCATCAATACATGAAGTATAGAAGAGGTGATGTGTAACAACTGTATGAAAGACCCCAGGCTTCCTTGGACTCTAATGGAAGAAAATTTAAATTCACACAAAACCACTTCAAATTCCAGGTCAAATTCTAACTGCAACTAAGCAGTCCATCAAGGAGCTGACAAGTTTAAGTTCATTGACAAAACAACAGCTTACTTTTTCTGAATAATTTCTACTGAAGCATGCCACAAGACTGAAATGTCCTCTCTTCAGATGTCTCCAGCTAGGATGGCAGGTCCTCCTTCCCAAGGCTGGCTCATTCCTGACTTGTCCTGCTCAGTGGTACACTACAGCGTTTCAGCTTCTCTGCAAACTAACAGAAAGCAAATAATACCATCATTACAATGTTGTCCAGAGGTACAAGCAAGCAAAGTACAATGCCATGGTTCCTTCAGAAAGGAAATGACTATGCTTTTATTTACTTGATGCATGTTACTTTCAATAAAACTATCACTGGACTTCTGTTCCATTTTTTGTAACCATCAATCTTGATCTAGTTTTTATTTTGATGTCTGGCTTAAACAAATCATGTTTTTTTAAGCATTATAAAAGGCAATTATTTTTGACTGTAGTAAGTTAATTGGTCATTTCCATACAGTGACCTCACAAAAGGAGTAACACAAAAGGAGAAAGAAGACCAAAGATGGGAGCATGTTATGTTTATGCATTTTAACCTCTAATAAATGATCCCTTATATTTAGTAAATTTAGAAAGTCACAATGGCTTCTTAAAGCTTGTTATAAAACTATCTGTATCATACCATTCCAAAGGACCATCTAGCCATGTCCTGACAGACTAGTATCAGATGCTTGAGGAAAAAGCACATGAACAACTGATTTCCCCCAGGTCTTCTCCATATTTCAAGCAGACATTTGCCTCTTCATATTTCAAGGCTCAGAGCCTTGAATCCTCATCCTCTTTTACAGAGATCATTGCATCCATTTAATGAACCTTAAAGCCATTCAGCACTTTCTTCTTTATAAATCTACATTTGTATGTCCTCATACCAGCTTATAAACCAACTCTATGACCTACATTTGATACTTACCGAGGTAAACAAACAATGGCAAAAATTAATTAGGACCTTCCTCCATTTCTTTAAAACGTCCTGATGGGCTCCCAAGGTTCAACAATGGAAAGACTGCATATGCTCTCTAAAAAAGAGGACAAAGGTGCAACTCAGCCTCCGCACCTCAGAGGTAATATACCCCTCTTCAGGCCAGCAGATAATGTCAGTTGCAATATATTTGGTGAATGCCACCAACCAGAATCGGAGCCAAGTCATTTCACAAATATGTAATAATCACTAAGTGCCTAACAAATACCTAAAAAGTTCCTACAACAGGGAAGTAGGAATCTGCAAACTCAGAAAGGGAAGGGAAACTGTCACTCTTGCATTCTCACAACCTAAACAGGAAGGTCTTGACCTAAGAACCACTTTCAGTGAATCCTCTGTAAAAAGACTGAGGAGCCACAGAATTGCCTCTTCCTTCTGGTCTGTAGCCTTCTGGATGATTCTCAAACATCATGAAATACAGTTTCCAGTTGCTGCAAAACATTATATATAGGAATGATTTGAAGCAGACCTGAGAATGTCACCTCTTCGTTTTCAATTTGTTCAAGGAAAGAATCATTTCAGCATAAACACAGTGCAGAGCAGACATGTAAGAGTTGAGTAAAGTCAAGGAGTGATAAGTCCCTGAAAGAACATGCAGCATTACAGTGTTCTGTGCTATAGTCCTTCATCAAACAATCGAATATTTATCATTAATAATAGCAGTGCTCAGATGACTTCAGAGCATGAAGCATTATTCAAATATGTTGTTTTCTTTATAGCTGAGCTCCATGTAACATTCTGTACAGCTATTTTTAGAATGTGCTCCAAAGGAAAAATGCAAAAATTAACAAGCCTATCCACACCTTTTCTCCCCTCACAGTTCTAGCAGCTTTCCTTACTTCACACATCAATCTGAAACCAAGAGCGGCAATTGCGTTAAGAATCGTGGCCCTACTAATCCACTGAGACAAGATACTATGTTTTCTATGATCAAAGAGACAGCTGCAACAAGCTAGATGCTCTGGGTGTGGTATTCAGTCCTTCATCTTGGGAGCTGGCTTTCTGTTACTTCAATAGGTATCACCTGAAGCCTTTTATCTACTTCCTCTCATAATCCACTACTAGAGGTAGCACATCATAAAACCAAATGCTATGTGAAGAGGGCAGAAAAAGGCTGGGTCAATTCTGGGAGATTTCTTAGGAAATAAAAATGCATACACATATTCAAGGTATGTAATTATATGTAGAAGAATCCAAGGAAGGCATAATTACAGGATTGTGATAAGGTAACTTTACAACTGCTGCAAAGCTCTTGAAAAGAACTAGTGTTCACACACTGACATCATGTAACCTCTACGTTTCATGGCATTGCCACTTATTTAATAAGCCAGTCTTGAAAATTCTGCTGAATGGACTGACCAACACTTGTGGTTACACACGCACCCCTCCTCGGATGATGACTCCTCCTTTGAAGTCACCTGGGTAAGGGCTGTGTTCTATACTTAGCAATTAATTTTCTTGTTCATGTAGTATGAGGAGTTATGCTATCTGCAGCAACCTGTAGGTACCCCTTCCTAAACCCCTGCATCCTATCACATAGTGTTTTTGAAACGTTAAAGATGCAACACACTGAAGGACAATGTCTGATCAGGACCATCCCCATCCAAACTGAGGATCAGCTAGCATGGAACTGTTCTCTTTGTGCCCTTGAAAGTCTCTCAGGATGCTTACTGGGAGAAGTCATGTCCACTTCTTCCATGCCTTAAAAATTTGAAGAGGTGGACTTCCTACCAGACCTATCTCCCAAAATGACTTCAGGTTCTCCTTGAGAAAAATTGTAAGTTTTAGTAGGCCAAGATGGAATGAAACCATTTCTTGTCAGTTCAGTCTAATGTGCTCGTTAAATTATGAGACTCGCTACATTATCAGGCCCAGCACAATTTTTCCACCCATATTCCTGTGGGGGAAAAAACAGCAACAATTACAACAAACAAACAAACAAACAAAACAACCCACCCAAACCAGAAGCATACATATTTAGGCTCCTATATATTGAAGAGTTACCTACAATCTTAAGCTTGCTCTGTAAGTAAAATCTTAGCTTTTTAAAAATATGCACAAATATACACAAATGCAACACTGGTGAATTCAACAAACACCAGCCAAAAACTATTATATGAGTCCTACATCAAATGACAGAAATCTAGGAATACTGCAACTCCATACAGATTATTTTAAAATAGCTATCTCAAATTCATCATTTCCCCCCTTTAAAACTCACCAGAGTTACAGTATTAATTCACAAGAGTAAATGCGCTTCTGTTATTAAATACTTGATTTTTTTTTCCATCAAGCTCCCTAATTTGTAACTCAATTGGGGGGTAGGAGGGGAAGAAGATCCCTTGAATTCTGCCCTTCCCCACAAGTAACCATGAGCCAGACAATGTGGGAAGAAAGAAGGTGGCTGTTTTATTTAATAGGAAAAATCACTTTCCTGTCTGATGGTCTGCTACTGTCAATACACCACCAGAGCTCAAGGTACTGAGTCTTATCAGATATGTTTGAAACTGGCCCTGCCACTAAATAGCACACCAGCTAAATAACCTTGCTGTTTCCTGTGCTTGCTTACTTTTTTGTATTTGTTTCTCAAACTTAGAATATTCTCAGGAATTGGTGATTATGATGAGGCTTCAAGTCGCCTGTCATTCCTTATCATTGGCTATTGCATATTAGTAAACCTCCGACATTTATATGTACACTTGGAACTGAATCATAGAAGAATAGTCAAGTGCAGCAGTCAGCCATTTCAGTATTAAAATGCTACATGTATTGAAAATGAGGTTGTTCCCTATGCTACAAGTGGAGCACTGATCTTGAATTTTGCACATATATCCTACTTCAATCTATTTAACAAAGAAAAATGTTAATTTCTCACTCAAAAGCAAAAGCGTGGAAAAATGAAGCAGAAACTGGTTCATCTTAAGCTAGCAATGCTGCAGAAACTCAAATAAGTACAGGGACATCTCTTTGTGTATATATATATATAGACTTGATTAACATTCACAGAAGAGAGGAAAAAAATCAATTTCAATATGAGGACTTTTCCAGAGGCTCACTATTCAATAAGACTATAAAAATACTGCAGTTCCAGCTCTTTAAATAAATGACAATTCAATTACATCTAAACTGATGCAATATATTTTGAAGGAAACAAGAACAAACTTTTTCTTTCACTCACTACAGATTTTGTATTATAGCAATTTAAACAACTGGCACTTCAATAGGCTTGGAAAGAAACTACAGTATTAACCACACAACACTATAAAGCAAGTTCTTGCAAAAACATTCAATATTTAGGATTTATTCAAAATTATCAAATGAAGATTCATATTTCACCATTCTTCAATACTACTACACACTGTAATTTTTGGTACCGCATTTTTAGAGATGCTTCAGAATCTATTTTTAAGTAGCCGACCGTCCAGAGGCAGCAGCTAACAAAGCAAGAAGGACTGGATTTTTAGTATTACAAATCTGACAGAAGCAAAACGCTACAAAGCTGTGCTCCATACTCCTCCTTGTAATTGTTAATATATAACTGCATATTACATACCGGTAACAAAACCCACAGTGTTTCTCAGACATATCACTGAAAAGCTGTACCAAGATGAAAACCCCCACAGTTTCAGCTTAACAATTTCACCATTTCGATCGTCTTGTTCGTACAAAACCCTCGCATTTAGTTAATATTTTACAACAATTTTTCAGCGGCGGCAACACACACCGCACCAAAAGCGGGACCCGTTTTCACATTTCACGTCCCTTCTCAACATTCCGAAGGGACGCAATGCAAACACTTGAGCCGAGGCCGTCAAGCACAAAGAAACAAAAGCACTTCCATCAGGAGCACTCAGTTCCTCTGTCGGGGTGCTCCGCGCTGCCCGCCCGTGCCCGCCCGTGCCGCTCCGCTCCCGCCGCCGGCCGTGACCGCGGCCGGCCGGGCACGCCGGTGACACCCGCACGGGCGAAGCCACGCAATTCATCGCGCCGGGATTTAAAGCGCTGCGCCGGCTGGGCCAGGGGATTCCGCCACGCGTGACGCCGCCACGGCTAATGCTCCTGACCTATTTTACTGCCCGCACAACGAAACCCCCGACTCACAGAACCACAGAATCGATTCGGTTGGGAAAGACCTCCGGGACCATCGAGTCCAGCGCAAGTCCGGGCCCGGTCGGGCACTCTGCGCGCACCTCGCTCCGCACCGCCGTCGGGGCGGCGCCTCCCGCAGGGACACGGCTCCCAGGAAGGGGGCCCGGCCCGGCAGGAGGGGCCGGGCGGCTCTCCCTGCCGGCGGTGCCGGCTGTCGCTGCCGGCCCCTCCGAGCGGGGCCTGGGGAAGGGCTCGGGCAAGGCTGCGCCGCCGCGGCCCCGACACCGGCACGTGACCCCACGGGCGGGGCGGCGGCCGGCGACACCCTCACCCTGCCCGCCGCCAAAACAATACCGGGCCGGGCTCTGCCCGCCGGGCGGCTGCCCCTGCTCGGCTCCGCCCGGCTCAGCCGGCCTTTAGTTCCGGGCACTCACCCGCGCAGGGAAGCCGCGGCGCCCGCTCCGGCTCGGTCCGCACCCCGCCGGCGGCGGAGGGGCGAGGGGA
>VYZR01093149.1:0-24320 GCA_013400675.1 Oxylabes madagascariensis
TCCCCTCAGCCCCTGCTCCAGCCTCCTCCCTGCACAGCCTGGCCCCTGTGAGACATCCCACCGAGCCAGTTCCACCCCTAATACAGCAGGAAACTGCCCACATTTCCCACCCAGCTGGCAGTTTTACCGCAGTGACCCTAAACCCACACCTCTGTACCCCCAAAGCCAACTCACTGCCGAGGACTGCCACGATATCACCACAGCATGACATAAAATTATCAGCGTCAAATGCCTCGAGCCTGATCTTAACCCCACACAAATCAAAAGGAACCACCCTGGAGCACAAGAGAGCCATAGGTGAGGGGAGATTCAAGGCTTCAGGATCCCTGGGTACCCCAAATTGCTCCTGCCTTTGTGGGCTGCACCCAGGCTGCCCACTCAGCACCTTGGATGCTGCCTCTGAGAGGGGAGGGAAAAAATCAAAGGCTCAGAACAAAGAAGGTCATTCAGCAGCTGTTTCAATCCTATATTTTAACCACAGCTGCCAAAAACTAAGAGCTGGAAAGACTGAATAGGTCACCCTAGTCAACACTCTGTAGTATTTTCTTGAGGGCTTTTATCCAGTTTATATTTAAATGATTCAAGCAATGGGGATTCCACAATCGACCAGACATTGCTGTTTGAAAAAAACCACTCTGCCAGCCAGCTTACATTTTCTTCTGCTCGTTTTTCATCCCATTCCCACTTGCCATCCCTCCTTCTACCAACCAACACAATTTTTCCTGTGCTTGCCCTGGCCCTGCCATGCTACACTCAGGTTGGGATGAAGCAAAGGGAAAGGTTGAGTCATGTAAAATGCAGCTTGAAGCACAAATTCTTTCCTCAAGATCTTGGGAATATTTGCTCCTTGGCTGCTTGCATAAAGCACAGCAGTCCTGGGAATATCCTGAGAGATTTAAGGCGCAAACTGGTGATCTGAACAAACTAGATGCCCTGCCCTGCTGGCTGTCTCAGTGTCACTATTGATATCTGAATTACACCCCTCCCCTGAGCTTTCATTTAAGCATTCAGGGTTCTTTTGAGCATTCCTTTATGTAAAGCCCTCCAACCCCTCTGACATCCTTCCAATCTGTCCAAGGGACCCTTTGTTCTCCCGACCCACTCCAGAGAAACGAGGCCCTTTACAAATTGCAAACCATCCCTTCAATTATATTTCTGTAGTAATGCTGGCACATTAGTTCAACTTATCCTTGGTTAATAGTTCAGCTTATATCCAAAAAGCCATTAACATAAAATCAACACAGCAATTTTGTATGAATTCTCATATCATTAATCCATTTAAAGTGGATACACAGTTCACACTCCAAATTCACTTAATTATTGACTTAATAACATTTAAAGAGACCATGGTCTTTGGCTCCACTGGAATGCAATATAGTTTTTATTCCTCTCTCCCTGCTTTTATAGGTTTCCTGCAGAAGTTAGTTCTGCAAGGTCTGGGTAATGCTTGGAGGTGTCTCACCTTACCTCACCTCACCTTTCTGTCAGAACTCCCCTGCAACCACAGAGAGTTTCAATCTCATGAGGAAAAGCCTGCTGGCTGGTTTGCTGGGGGAAAGAGGGAAAATGAACATGATGAGCTGCACAAAATGGGCCCCATTTGCCCAAATCCCTCTCAGATGGCAGCCCTGGGCATCCCAGCCTGGAGCACCCTGGGGAAATTCCCTTCAACCTTCTCCATTGGCATGGACTGCTTGAAACCCTCAGGTTTCCCTGCTCCAGTGGCAGCCACGAGGAAGGGAAGAGAATTCCTCCTTCCTCAGTATTGGATATAACAAGCTTTCTAGCTCTGGCACGGGCAGTAAATATATCACAATAATTTCTAAGCATACACACAAAATTAATAGTTTGATCAAAACTGTCTATAAAGAAGCTGGTTTTCCTCCATAATTTGATTCAATACTTCTTTTTTTCTCACTTCTTCCCCATTCTTCTTCTCTCTCCTTGTCATCACCCATGGCAAACGGTGTTGTTTGCGCTTCAGCTGCTGTTACAGGCCAAAAGCAATCAGCGAGCGGCAGGTCCTGCATTTCACTTTGAAAAATGTCAGGTTAGGACTTGTTTGAATCCTCACATAATTTGTGTCACTGTTGGAGGCCTGTCCCTGAGACTTGTTTTCGTCCAGTGGCTCTGGCAGGATTTTGGAGCGTGAACAAAGGTCTGGGAAGCATCAGAAGAACGTCTGAGAGCTGTGGGGAAAAGATGTTCATGGGTGATATGCACCATTGCCCCTTTCAGCCTATCCATGAGGCACTTCCCCGGGTGCCTCTGGTGCAGAGGAAGGTCCCAGCACCACAATGTGCCCCAGCTGGATTTCACCTTGCTGTCACACAAGGCAGGGCTATCAGGTTCAAGCCATAGGTAAGGAAGTCCATGCTGGACATGCTGTTTGCCAAAACTCCTTGAAAACTCCTTTGAGCCATCCCTGTGGGTACAGCAACTCATTTAATTACCTTAAAGCCACTTCTGCTTGCCCTGGGCATGTGGGAAGCTGCATCCCACAGCACAGACACATCCTGATCACCCTTTGTCCTCTCCAAGTCAGCAGGAGGAGCATCCCCACTGCTCATGGTACATTCACAGCACAATATTGGCAGGAAAATTCCACTATAATAGGCTCAAGTAGAGCCTAATTGCATCAGGTTTTGTGCTGGAAATGGTCATTGGAGCCTATGAGACTACTCTGCTTCTCCCTGCCTTTCACAGAGAAGTGAAAGCTTGGAAGATCACACCAGTGGAAAGCAGCCAAATTTTACTAATGTACTCTTGCCACAGACACCAGCAAGAGCAGAATCAGATGCACAGTGCTGCAGGTCATAAGCAAACATTTTAGTCTGGATAGTGTAGTAGAAAAAAGAGCAGAACCTCCCAGCACAGACAATAACCATAGTGTGTGGTTTCTCCTTCTCAATTGGGCCTTAGGGTGTTTCCCACATCTTCACCATACTTAACACTGCCTCTTAATTCAGGCCCATGGGAATTTCCAGGTAGCATTTGCTTGGGATTGCCTTTAAAAGACCGCATTGGTACTTGATAAAACTAAGTGCAGCTTTGCACCCATAGTGCTTGTTTGGTTCTAGCTCTGAGAATGGATATTGTTTCCTGTTGATCCAAGACATATCTGCGCCAGTAAAAACAGTTCTTTCTTTGTTTAATATCTACTGATGCATCTATTTATTTCATAAACTAACACTGTAACCCTGCTTTTAAGATAAAATGCAATAAAAACATTGAAAGGAGTCACAAAACCGCCCCTGAAACTCTGTGACATTTCACAAACCCTGGCAGACATCTCCATGATGCCCTTCCTAAATCTGCCACAGATTTTCCAAACACTGTGTTTAGCAAGCACAGCCCTCGAAAACTCCTCTGAACAAGATCCAGAGCCTGGTTCTGGGCGTTGAGCAGATCAGTGCTCTCTCTGCAGGCACAGACGTGTTCTGTGGGATCACGGCTGCCCCTGGGACTGCTGGGGAGATGAAGCAACTCAGCCCCTGCCTGTCCCTACCTGCACAGCCAGCAGTGATCCCCACTCCCGGCCGTTTGAAGGGTATGGCAGGACAGGAGGGATCTGCCAACACAGCAGGGTTCAGGTTGGAATATCCATTCTATCAGCCAGGTGGTGCAGAGCAGTGTGTGACCAGGGCAGTGGCCTCAAGCTCAGCCGACTGCCTGTGGCACGTGGGACACCTGGGAGAGCCACGGGGTTTGGAGCCACAACAGCCTCATTTCCCCACGGCATTTCTGAGGGGAAAACACCCCAACAACCTGATGGTGTTTGGGTACAGCACACGGACGGGTCAGGATGCAGAGGGCACCCACAGTCTGCCCCTGCCAACCCCTGTGTGACAGAGGGGTCACAGGCAGCCCCTGGGCAGGCACTGATGGTCTCCCTGTGTGGAAAGGAGACAGGAAAGAACTGCACCCACACGCTGAGTCGTGCTGGAAAAGAAGGAACTTTATTTACATCTTTGACATTTTATAGAATTCCAAAGGTGACAGTGGATTGGAGGGTGAAGCTGCCACCCCTCCAACACACTGGTCAGACCAACAGTCCGTCAACTCTCTCCTCCTCCATGGAAATATGAAAACAAACCATTTGTTGATACTTGAAAGCGTGGGAACTCCAGTTACAGAAATAAAAAACAATTTCAGAAGGCTGAATTGGGGCAACATCCCTGTGCTGCTGCTCACCCTCAAACACCCAGCCTGGGACGTGTCTGGGCAAACAGGGCTGCTGAGCTCTCACCTTGAGGCAGCACGGGCCCAGCAGCAGGAGTGGAAAAATACCTCTTTTCCGTGTGTGCCCGTTCATGCCTCCCGGCTGCTGCCCCTGTTCTGCTCCGTGGGACACACCAGTCAATCCCAGCCACCTTGGAGGGCTGCCCTGCTCTGGAGATTCACGTCATGCTTCCTGTTGGGCGCCTCGCCACCCTCATAAATATGTGCTGGAACGATGGTCCTTGTTCCCAGAATAGATCACATCATAATCAAGTCTGGAACAGTGGGGTTAAACATTATCTCTGGCTTACCGCGTCCAGATATTCGCTGTGGAAAATCACAACTGCAAGGGACAACTTAAGGTGAGGGGATTGCAAATTTAACACACCCACACCTTCTCATGAAGAAACCTCAGAGAAAGCAGGGACTGAGTCACTGGTGGGCTCCTCTGGGGCATGTGCCAGCAATCCTCAGCTGGAGGGATGTACCTGTGGATATCTCAGCTGGAGCCAGCTCCCAGACACAGCTTCCCTCTTCCAAGGAGAGTTGAGATGCTCAAAACCACTAGTTTCAGAAATAAAGTGAATTTCCAGATGTCTACATGCCCATTGACTTGGGGGGGACGAAGGCTCAGAGCCCAGATGTGAGCCTGGAGATCATACGCAGCTCTAAATCAGAGAATAAACACCAAGAATTGCCTTTACCTGTGGAAGCAGACACATTCATACACCTGCCAAGAGCATTTGCACATGGCAGGCACTACACAGAAGATCTTGCAGCAGGATCTGCTTTGTCTTACTTGCTGAAACGGGACCAAAAAAAGCAATACTTTGTTTAATTTCCATTTTTGTATGAAGACAATATAATCCTGATTACTGTATATTCTTGTTGAAGGGTAGGATGCATCTATGCTTACATCTTTTTTCAATACAGATGAAAGAAAAATAAGAAAACATGTTCATACCAATCATCAAGGCAGATTAGGATTTTATTCAGTGCATGTTTTAGACAGATGGGCTTTTCTTAATGCCTTGCACTTTCCCTCTCCATGACTTTTGCAGTTAAGATGCCCAGAAAACTATTGAGCATTTTTCTACCTGCACTGAGCCCTGCCCACTCGACAGAAAAAAATCCCACCCAAAAATTCCATGTCCAGCCCTGCTTCCCAGAGCAGAGAATTCACCCTAATTTGTAGAATTCACCCATTATTTGTAGAATTATGTTTCTTTGGTAACTCAGCTCTACCTGAAATCTTTAGGTACTCTCATGATTTTCATCTGCAGCTCTATGATTTGCAGAGTTCTGATAATTTCTGCATAGATTGGAGGTAGAGAAAAACTGAACTATTTAAATATAACAAAGTCTATGATAAAGAAAGGATTTAAGGCCACATCCACCAAATCTTTGATGGTGCTTAGACCACTGGAATTTTATCAGTAAGAGCATTTTATTGCAGCTCTGGGTCACAACTGGACATCTTGTTTCATGGAGAAAATGTTCAGATGAATTTCTCTTCCACATTAGCACAGACCAACATTTCAAAATTCCTGGCAAAAGAAATTTTTTTAGGAAATAGTTGTTTTGCATTTATCAAAACATTTGGTTTCTGCATGAATTTCTTCTTATTTTTGACAGTTTCTATGACAGTTGGAAAAATATAATTTGAAATTCCCCAAGGGGAAATTGAAATGTCTTGTTTTAGTAATGGAGACATGGACCATACCCATACTGCTCTAATTTCCTTGTCTTTTTCTTTTTAATTTTTAATTTATTTTTTTCTTTTCTTGTTTCTTTTCCAACCACAGCGACATCAAAATGACTAAACAACGTGATTTCACAAGCAGTTTTGGTTCTGGCAGAATTCAGTCCCCAACAGAAAGAGACTCAATGAGCATCCCTATGAACAGTTCATTTGTATTTTCAAAGGTACCAATCATACACCTGCAGCTGAACAAGCAGGTTTTGCTCTGCTTTTTTTGCTTACAGCTGTGCCTGTGTTGCCCCAGCAATCTTTCTCACACTTCCCTCCTACCTTTGCTCCATCAACACAAACTTTCTGCAGCAGGGTGGGATGCAAAGTTTGAGTTGGCCAAGCTGCAGCTCACCACAGGACTCCACAAGTTCTGGGGCTCTCTGAGCCTGAACAAGGATTTCAAATGAGAGATATTTGCTGCCACGTGAGGCAGACACAGTTTAAATTGACTTTTTGGAGACGAGCAGGAACTTCTGCACCTCTTCAGGAAAAAAGACCCATCTAAATTGTTCCATCACTTGTGCAAGGGGGTTTCACAGAACTCATGAACTACCTTGGGGAGGGTGGGGTGATTATTTTTTTGCTCTGCATCAAGTACGAGTTGCTGTTCATGTGGGGTTTTGCTTTAGGCTGCTACATATTTTGCTATTGTCTCTTCCTTCCCCCAAACACATTGAGAATTCCTCTGCCTCATGTTCTATTTACAAGTTTTTGTGGTTTTGTGCTTTATCAGCTTGAGTGGGTGGGAGAAGCTCAGTTTTATGGATTTTTAATGGAAAAGCAGAGAATAGCTCACCTCAAAATCTTACACTAATGGTTTGTAATGTGTCAGGAACCACCCTGCTTTCTGGAAGACGGACTATATATTTCTCTGGTTTGGGTCCTGAACTGAAACAAACTTTCCTATGAGGAGCTCAAGTCTGAACACCACACAAAACAAAAGAGCACTGCAGTTCTGGTCCCACAGTAATTTGAGGCTGACAGCTTTTTTTCCACTGTTGGTTTTGCTGCATTTACTGGATCAGGGTAAAGCTCCTCCTGTCTTACTCAGGCGTCAAAGATGGGAGGCAGATTTCTACCCTCAGAGGATCAGGATCCAAGGAAACAACAACTGTGTAAAAAAACATTGCACATGAAGGGCATAGAAAATACAAGAGTGTGCAGAACTCTTCCTTTATCCTGGAGTAAAGGTTGTACATATGATGATTATTTCCTTTCTTGGTCCAATCCTTTTTATCAGAGACCATGGCTCCACCTCAGCACCAGGTGGATCTCTGAGTGATTCCTCCAAGAGGAACAGCCCTCCTTAGTCAGCACATGGCAAAAAGCAGCTCTTTGATCCCTCAGGGGCTGGGAACAAGCCACATTCAGGACAGAAACATTCACCTCTTGGAGCTAACAAGAGGAAGGGGTCTGCATTAAATACTCTGTTTGTGCAGGTGAAATAAAAAAAAAGGCGCCTTGCTCTAGCTGAGAATCCACCCATATTTTTTCAGCTACATTTAATACAATTTTATAATTGCATTTAAATCAGCACCCTTGGAGCAGGGTGGAGCCCAGGTTTGAAAGCCAAGAGTCATTCGAAAACATCTTTCTCTGTGAGCCAAAAACGTCTCTTATTTGATAGGGCCAGAAGGATGGGAAAAGCTTTAAAAGGGCCTGGGAAAGGCGCTCGTTGTGAAGCGTCCTGTGAGCCAGAATTCACACAGAGCTACCCCTGCTCAGCACCCCCTGCCTCTCTGGGTGTCCCCAGAAGGGTTCCTGTCCCTGTCCCTGTGCAGCTTCTTGCCCCAAGCCTGGGACTGGCTTGCATTAGCAAGGATGTGCTGGTACGACTCGACTCCACACACCCCTAAGGGAAATACAGCTCACACCCATAAAAGAATTCATTTGTCAGGATAGCTCGGGCCGGCTCTCTGAGCAAACCAGCTCTTACAGAAAAAGGATGGGGCTGCTGTGTAAGCATGTCTCCATTAAGGCTTTTCTCCAAAATGAAAACAAAAGGATACGTAGAAAAATCGTGCTTCTGTGAAGTGGTGAAGTGAGGGTCAGCATTTGAAAAAAAAAAAAAAAAGACTGGTTTTGCAAAAGCAAAGGTCTACAATCCTGATCATTTTTCATTGAAAGAAAACATGGGTGGACACTCCTATGAAACAGGTTTAAAGAGAGGTCACAGAAAGGTGATGGAAATTGGCTGTTTAGAATTAGAGATAAAAACTCATGGTTTTAAGTATGGTATGATTTTACTCAAGCAACTAAGATGGGTGATAAATATTAGATAAAACATAATAGCATTTTATTATTTATAATGCTTACAGCAAACATGAGGATTTGAAATAGAAAATTGAGCCAATTTTATAATTACTGGTGATAAAATGCTTTAACCTCTGCATTAGCTGCTACCCATACTGTACCTTTGATTCCACTAATCGATCTTAATTGATTAAATGAAAGCACTTCATCTTTGGATTTTATTGCCAGCATATTCTGCCACTTTCTATTACAATCCATTTTGGAAGATACCTGATGATCCTACTCTTCTCTTTTCTTCACACTTTCATCCTCTCATTAATTATCTGCTGCCAGCCCAGCTTTCTTGCAGCAAGGGACTCCAGCACACAGACACGCCTAAAATGCAGCACATCCAACACAACCAAGAGCAAATAATCTTTTCTACTCAAGTCTCTCTCAGTCAACATTGCCCAGCACAGAAGACCCCTTTGGTTCATGTGTTCTTTTCCCTGGAAGGTTCTTTGGGCATTTTTTAACAAGGACTCAATGTAGAGCTGCTTAATAAAGAGTTTTGTATGTGCCCCGACATTCTGTTTAAATGTAGTCAATATTAAGATGTGTTTCCTCTGAAATTTACCCAGGGTTTCAGGGCACAATTCTCCTCTAGAGAACCTGCAGTGTACCTAAATGAAGTTGAGAATAGTGGAGAAAACCTCACAAACTTGAATAACATGAAAATTGTAACTGCATTTTTCAAGCTAAGGAATTTATTCACCTAAGAAGGGAAATATTCCCTGAGCAAGCAGACAGTGGAACACCTAAATTATATTTTGTACATCTTTAATCATGAAGGGATAGGTACTCAAGCACTCACAGAATGAGCAGTGTACTACAACCAAGTTACTAAAGGAATACAGGCCTGTATTCGGGTTATTTGTCCCTAGGTGCTTCAGTCAGAGCTCATCAGGCAAACTCCGAATGTAAAATATAATCTGACCCATATTTGCTATTAGAGCACTGCACAGAGCACTGGGAAAGCACAGAGCAAGGGGAAATGTGTGAGCGCAATCCCTGGAATCTTTATTCATGAGAGCCAGTGAGGTAGATAATGTGCTGCTGTGGTTTAACCCCAGACAGAAACTCATC
Organism: Oxylabes madagascariensis; assembly: GCA_013400675.1. Lineage (NCBI taxonomy): Eukaryota > Metazoa > Chordata > Aves > Passeriformes > Timaliidae > Oxylabes > Oxylabes madagascariensis. Next base: position 9,353 of record VYZR01093149.1, read on the forward strand.
CCCAAGCAGCTTCTCGCTCACTCTCCCCTCGTGGGATGGGGAGAGAAACAGAAAGGTAAAATTAAAAAAAAAAAACAAAAAACCAAAAACAAACAAAAAAAAAACCACAAAAACAGCCTCAGACAGTTAATAGGTAAAGCAAATTCCACACCCACAAGAAAAGCAAAACAAGGAATTCATTCACCGTTTCCCATGGGCAGGCAGGTTCAGCCACCCCAGGAAAGCAGAACTCCACCACATGTAACAGTGACTTGGGAAGGCAAAGACCATCATTCTGATCGTGTCCCCCCTTTCTTTATTTCCTACCCCAGCTTTAAACGTGGAGCATCATCCATAGAGCCTGGGATATCCCTTGGATCAGTTGTTGTCACCTGTCCTGGCCGTGTCCCCTCCCAGCTCCTCGGGCACCCCCATCCTCCTGGCTGCTGTGTGGGGTGAGGAGCAGGAGAGGCCTTGACTCTGCCTGAGCTCTGCTCTGCAATAGCTCAAACATCCCTGACTTTCCAACAAATCCAAAACACAGCCCCAGACCAGCCACTGTGATGAATATTAACTCTACCCCAGCCAAACCCGGCACACAGGCAGAAACCAGTGGTGCAGATAATTAAGAGAAAATGGAAATAAATTCTTCCAGGGAAAAAAAGTGGACAATTCCTCTTGCTCTGTCGCTGCTTTGAAAAGGCAGTGTTCCCAGAAAAGAAGATACCCTGCCTGGTTTTGAGTTGCCCTCATGACTGGGAACGCTGCCACCACAGCGACTAGGTAAGGCTCAGAAATGATAAACCTGTGAAAGGTCTTTTTCACCTCAGTATGAGAAGGAAATTCAAGAAATACTCATCCACATAAGACACAAGCCTAGCAGCCCACTAAGGTCAGCGTTTTTGCAAATGATTGCCACACATGTTAACGTGGCATGAAGGCTGTCTCAGAGCAAACTGAACTTCCCCAGCTCCAAAAGCTCCAGAGGGGAGAATTACAACCTGCAGAGGATGCCTTGGTTACAATCCAGGCTCCAACAGAAAATACACTGAGCCAAAAACGGAGCCTCGCTTTTATTAGAACACGGTACAAATCCATGCCTATTTTATTTTTTATAAACTGATGCCTGCTAAGCTTTTTTTTCTCCTAGAAAATGGCTCTTCCAAGTTCCTGCTGCACTTAAGTTTTATCTCATATATAGATGTTTATCTTATCTACTGCATGAGTTAAGTAGGGGAGGAGGCTTTCTTATCTATCTTAGCCTACAGGGAAGAGCTTAATGAAAAAACCCTATTGTTCTTCAGCAACAATCTGCTCCCAGCTCCCAGCCAGGCACTGATACCCGATGGAGATACACTGATACCCATCACACTGCTACAAACATTCCATTAGATCCAAATCACACATCTGAGTTACTCTACAAGGGCCCAGACAGCATTTCACCGTATTTTCCCCCTCTTCTTCTGGACTTCTGAGCGTACAGGTGTTACTGGATTCCTCAGCTGGAAACTTGCTTCATAAATGTTAAAGATTGTAAAGCGCGATAAAGTTCACCATGTTTATACATGAAAGGTGATTTGGATTAAAACAGCAGTCTGCAATGGTTGTTTCTCACTGACTCCTTGTGCAGACAGCTGTCCTTCCAGAACATCATCTCCAGGGCAGACCTTTATTTGGGGCATGCATTAATTCACAAGTCCTCTGCTCTTTCAGGAGAACTCAGAGACCACTTAATCTTTCTAAAGAAATGCATTAATGAGGGCAACACCTAAAGGAGAACCAACAAAAGTCTTCTGCTGAAGCATCAGGAAGTATTTTGACTTTGCTGATTTATTCCTGCAAGGGATGGCAAATAAACTAACCCAGCATGTGTTAGTTTTTATGTGTTTAAAGGTTTCACGCAGGCATTAATGCAGATATAAGATTCTCTTACCCTCAGTTAGGAACACCAGACACTCAATTCATCAGGTGCACAAAGGGCCAAAGCCCTGACTGGTTTTGTTTTTCCTTACCAAAATGCAATTAAAATACAAATTCCATGCTCTCCTTGCATCAAATTCGTGAAAAGGAGCCATTTTCTTGCAATAAATTCCTAAAGATTTTGTTACATGATCAGCAGAGCATAGTAGAAGTGCATAATAAATCAGTCCAAATTCTAGCTGTGTCTAAAAGGTTTATAGAAAGCTCTCTATCCGTTTTTCACACTCCAAAATCTGAATTATAATTAATTTCAGGAATCAACCAACCTACCCCTTACTTTAAAAACGTCAAGCTAAGGAGTGCATTATGTGAGATTACAATTAATCAGACGTGGAGGCGCACACACACACACACGTCTTCCCACTTAAATTCTTTGGCCAAAAAAATATTACAGCAGCCCTGACAGATACTAAATGATCTTTTCAAATAATACTCCCTGGTGATGAATGTTGCAGCTCCGCAGCCTTGTGCTAATACAGAGCTTTTCGGCAGAGAACAGGCGTCATTTGACAACTCCTGCATTAACTCTAATGACATGCTGATGGCCCTGACACTCCTCTCTCTCTCTGGGATGCACTACCCCATCTGGAAAGAACTCCAGGGATAGAAGAGCCCAGCACGCTAAATTATATAAAAAGAATTATCAACGTTGGCAAAAGCATTAATGAGACATTAAACATAACTGTTTTGTAGGACAATGTTGTTATTTACTCATTTTCTTGCACCGATTAAAGGAGTTATTTATAGCTGCTGTCTTTGGCCCTGATAGTGCTTTCTGGTCCAATATTGCCCTGCTGAAAGGCAACGGGGCTTTCTCTGCCTAAACCTCTTTAAAATATTGGGTAGCCTGGGCTGCAGTCACAATGTCCTCAAAAACCCAACTTCCCATTTAGAGCAGAGCACTGGTGTGGAAAGGAGACAGGAAAGAATTGCTCCCACACGTTGAGTTGTGCTGGAAAAGAAGGAACTTCATTTACAGGTTTGGCATTTTATAGAATTCCAAAGGTGACAGTGGATTGGAGGGGGGAGTTGCCACCCCTCCAACACACTGCTCAGACCAACAGTCTGTCAACTCTTTCCTCCTCCATGAAAATATGAAAACAAAGCATTTGTTGATACTTAAAGTGTGGGAAAAGTCTTGGTGCATAAAGAAAACAATTTTCTCAGAAAGGCTGCGCAGGTAACACACTGGTATCTTTCTCCATCCGTGGCAGGAGCACGCACAGGGTCCTGCCCATGCCCTGGCTCTGCCCTGCAGTGCTTGACCAGCCCTCGTGCTGGGGGAGAGGACATCCTGGTCATCAACACCATCCAGAGTTAAAGCAAACCAAAATATGAGCTTTCCCTCCCCTCTGCAGCGGTTCCTGAACTTCCCTCCTCTCCTGCCCGGCAATTCCACCAAGGGAAGGCAGCTCCTGTCCCTGCCTCAGCTCCTGAGCTGCTGATGAAAAGGCTGGACAGAGCCTGCACAAGGCAATATCCCAAAAACATCCTTTTGCTTCACTGTCAGCTGCAAGGGGTGAGGAACAAAAGTAACAGCTCCCTAATTTAATGTGGACCCTGAACAAAAAGCACTTCCCCTTCCATTTATCTACCTGTGGAGCTATTTTTGTCCAGTTCGCTGGGAGAATTGCTGCATTCTGTTATGCTCAAAATATTTTGCTTCTTTAATCACTGCACAGGGTTCCCACCTGCAGTAAGTGGACTGAGCAGACAAGAGAAATTTATTGCAGCTACCAGCCAGAAATCAAATTCATTTCTCATCAGTTATTTGGGACACTATTGTTTCCAGCAGTTTCTCCTCTTAATAAAACTGATCACAGCTGAATGTTTGGCTGCTTCTGTAGAAAATGTCAAGACTTGTTATTTCATTATACGTGTATTCTTCTTACCTGTATATTCTCTGGAAGGAATTTATATATAAGTGATGAGCATTGTCTGCTTGACAAAGTGTGACTAAAGTACAAGCCAAAGAGCTGGAGGATAAATTCATCCTTGCAGCGCTGCAGCTGATTTTCTATGCAAAAATTAATAAAAAGTGGCTTTCCTTTGCCCTTTTATCAAAGGCAGAGCTGGTAGTTTGGTGTTTTGGGGAGAGGAAAAATAATAATGCAGAAAAAATCTGGGCAAAGCCATCCCCTAATCCAGCTCTGAAAGGACAACACAAGGTTTGTGCAGCGCTCCAGGGAAGGGCTGACAGAGTACAGGACAGCCTTGTCCCTAAGAAAGCTCTTCCACACACTGGGAACAAAATGCAGGCATCAAGTGATACAGACTTAGGGACTACATTGCTTTTTACTCTCTTGTAGGGCACAGGGTATGGTCTCTCTCAAAAAAAAAAAAAAAAAAAATCCCTTTGCAAATCCCAGCCCACCCCTACAACAGCTCCAGAGCATGGGAAAGCAGAGTCAGACATTGCAGAGTCAAGGAGCAAAGAGGAGAGACCAAGAGTGATGCAAAACCAACCTGGGAAGGGCTGGAAACACGGCAGGATCTTCTGTCAGCCCTGGAGGGGCAGCAAAGCTACCCAGGAGCCACAGCTCTGCGGTGACACGACCCCGAGAGGAGCAAACTGCAGGCAAAGCCTCCCCAGCCCTGCAGGGAGCTCTGCAGAGGGACCTTGCCATGCCAAGGGGCAGCCAGGCTGCTCCAGCACCCACCAGCTGCTGGGAGGAGAGGGCAGATCCCAGGATTTATCACTGGGAACACAGATGATTGTGGGAATAGGAGATAGGAAAGAGCTGCACCTACATGCTGAACATTTTATAGAATTTTTGACATTTTATAGAATTCCAAAGGGATCAGTGGATTGGAGGGTGAAGCTGCCACCCCTCCAACACACTGGTCAGACCAACAGTCCGTCAACTCTCTCTTCTTCCATGAAAATATGAAAACAAACCATTTGTTGATACTTGAAAGCGTGGGAACTCCTGGTACAGAAAAGAAAAACAATTCTCAGAAGGCTGAATGGGGCAACAGATGATTCCCTTGGAGGAGCCATCCTGACAGCTTCCCAGAACCAGGAGATCACAGTGGCACACAGGGGCATGAGCAAGGTGTCCCTGCCACCGTGGGCTTGGCACTGGTGGAGAGGCAGCAGCAGGGAGCTGCTGGGAACAGGCCCATTTCCATCTGTCTCTTTGAGCATGGCACTGCCCCAGGAGGGATTAGAGGGAGAAGTCAGGGCTCCTCCCCAGCCCAACAGGAGCTGGGCATCTCATCAAAGACACTGGCAGATTTGGGGACCCTCAGCACACAGGTCCAAAGCAAAAACATTTCTTGCCCTCGAATAAAGGACTTTCTGGAGGACTAAAACCATGCTCTCCTTCCCCAGGATGAGAAAGCAAAGAGAAGGAACTGAGAGCCCACAGAAGCACTGGAGAACAGAGCAGGTTTCTGAGGATGTTAAGCCTTTGAGTTAGTGAAAGTGCCATGAGAAATCCCTGCAAGGGATGGACACAGCATAAGTGAAATCAGGAGAGAGAGGCCTGGTTGTGTCTCAAGGACTTTCCTCCTCCAGCCTTTGAAGATGAATCCACTGAGTGTCATTTGCTCTGATTCAGAACACCAGCTCTAAAACCACCAAAATGAGTGGAGTCTTGCCATTCACCATGAGGACTTTGAGATTACCTCTTTTATCTTGCACAAGTCATTTCACTTTCCTTTTCACTCACTTTATCACTTTGGAAAGCAAGAATAAATAAACTCTTGACTGAATTACCTTTGAGATCTCCCAGTGGGAATTGCCAGGCTGTGCTATCACAGCCAGAGGAGTCTAAGCCCAGCACTGGCAAAGCACAGCAGAAGACCTCAGCCTTGGATGTCTAATTAGAGCTCCAGGTTCTAGTGGGAACACGGTGCTTACCCTAGAATATGAAGAAATTGTCTTGATTCTGCTCCAAAAATTGACTAAAGAGATAGATGAAAAATCAAATGGCATAATGGCAAAGGTTAACAAACTCAAGGGAATCATTAGACAAACTGTGAGATCATCAGCTTTATAAAAGAGCAGAATCAAAGATAATGGAATTCAACTATTTCAAGCCAGTTTTTCTCATTTTCCTCAGCTGAGAAAACATCATAAACCCATGTCAAACACAAGTGTTAAATGGTAATTTCTACAGCATTTCTGCCTGAGCACTGGGTTTAAATGAGGCTTTATAAGGTAAAGGCTGGTGACTATTTAACCTGCTGTAGTGGAAAAGTATTTAAGGTATTAAACATGATTTAAAATTATTGTTATAACCCATCATTTTCTAATCCCTTAACTCTTCAGGAGGATTTAAAATAAATTATATAAGCTTTAGTAAACAAATAAATATACCATATAGGAGACAAAAACTGAAGAAGATTACCTGGGAAGGAGACAGACACACTGCAAGTGTGGTTTAAGAGAGTTTTCCAAAGTATCTTGATGAATTGAGAACGTAATTCTTATTTATGGAAACACTTAGGAGCTATGATAATGGACAGATTTTCTTCAGCAAAATTTTTTAACTAAAAATACATGACAGAAGTACTTACATTATGATTTTTATGACAACAAAAATACAGTGCCAAAAGGCTCCTGGAGCTCCTGATTGCTTTCATTTCATTTCTCACCACAAAAGTGAAACAAGAGAACGAAGGGGAGATTATATTGCCAGCTTTCTCATTATTAATGGCGGGGGAAATAGCTGCCTTAATGCATTTGATTACATCTCAATAATCACAGTCACCCAGCTCCTTTTTAAACAACGCCAGATTCTGCAACAGAAAAATATCTTTACGCCGACCACAAACCGTTCAGGCCCGACCACTGACAAGTTGTGACAACTGCACTGAGCCTGCTGGGAGAGTGTAAATATAACTGGCTTTGCACCCACGTGAGTATCATCTGTCACCAGGGGAGCATTATCAGAGCCCAGGGAGGGCAGGGCTGGGCGCTGCACAAGCTTCCTGAGGTGCTTTGGGAATCCTAAAAAGAGCAGCACATGGAAGGAAGGGCTGCTCTGTAAGCATGGGCAAAGCCAGAGCTGCCCTCTGAATTCCTGATGTCTACAGGCTGTCCTCAGGGATGTTCCTGGGGGGAAAAAGAATGTTTAATGCTGGTAGAGCTGTGTGAGGAAAAAATTCTGCCCCTAAAGTGTGGCCAAATGCTGAGATAGGGTTATCAAGTGTGCCAAGCTGTTAAGAAAACCTGATCTTTAGCAGAGAAATAAAAATCAATCACTGGAATGTAACTGAAACTTCCCAAGCCTGAAATAGTCTTTCTTGGATTTGAGCTAAAGAAGTGCAGAAGGCTTTCAGGAGTTGCCTGACTCCGTTTTTCCTGTTTCACACCTCCCCGCAAGGTCTTGGTCTCTTTCTAAAAGCTGACCAGCCAAAGCTTGCAGAAATTGCAGTGTGGCTCACAAACTGCCCCAGCCTTGGCCTTTCGTCTAGTGCCCAACAGAAGCAAAAGTCAGAACTGAGCCTCCTTGGTGAGAAGCGAGTCAGCAGAAAGAGCAGGAATGCAAATCCAGCACCCAGGGAAAACACAGACCTGTCAGTGACAGCTGCCTCTGACCACAGCTTTGTGTTCTCCTTCACTTGCTCTGAAGTGAAAGAAATTAGAAGTTTGATAATTAGATGTTTCTCCAATAAAAAAATGCCATCTAAATAAAGTCACATGCACCAGCTCATGGAGTGGGACTCTGCACTTGGATAGGCAGGTGAGATCCAGCAAGGCAGAGATGCACAGATTTCCTACCCACCAGCCCTTCCTGCTGCCTAAAACCCCAGGAGCACAGTCTCAGCTCCCTTCTTAGTCCCTCACAGGTGGTTGTCCAGAGCGAGATCCTAGAGGGATGGAAATGAGAGAAGTGTGAAAATGGAAAAAAACAAAGCAATCAGAAAGAATCACAGGAGGAACAGTAGTTCAGCACTGCCCTGAGACTGCTGTAAAGGGATGCTGCATATGGGAAGGGAATAATCTATTCTTCATGTGCGTGGTAGGTTAGACAAGAAATAATGAGATAAAATTACAGCTAGGGAAATTCAATTCAGACATCAGGAAATACTTTCTAATGGTAAAGACTGTTATGTCCTGAAAAAGATAGCTTAGGGACACTGGGGAATAGATGGGTGTTGGTGGTTTAAAGAGGCAGATGAACTAAGTGAACTCCTCAGGTCTCTTCCAAGACCATTTTCTTTAATTTAGGGTAAATCAGCTCAAATTTCTTCATACAGTCTTGTACCTGTACGACCTCTAAGTTTGCAGACATGGTGGATGTGCTTAATTCTGAATTAACAGTGCCTAGGGATTTTTTTTTAAGACGAGCATATAAACCTCGTGATTATAATTATAGTATTTTATGATATACTTTTATCACAATTATACACAGACTATAGCTCTATTTAATCCAAGAATGTCATTAGACATCTGGCTACGTGGCCTTCACTCTGTCAAGAACATCAGCCATTTCAAATAATGGTTTTCAACTGCTCCCAAAAAACCATTCACTGGTTACAAGGCATCAGGTCTCTGGATTTAACTACCTCAAACACTTCAGTGTTGTTCCCTGGAATGGCTCAGTTTAACAGTACTCTGGCTGGACAGTTTCTGATAGAGTGCATTGTAAAAATTCTGTGAGAGAAGCACTTTTTGGGGGTGATTTATTTAGTGTTGCCACTTATTTTAATCAAAATCACAAGCTAGACAGCCGACCTAAAGAGGCAATAAAGGAAACCTTACAGTTCCCCTGCATGCAAAAACCAAAGAAAGACTGTGGTGGTGGTCACTAAAAATCTGATCTTGCCACCCATTGCACACACTGGCATCAACCCAGCAAAGCACTTAAGTGCATGCTTAATTTTAAGCATACAGGTAGAGCCATTTAAACTAATGGAATCATTTAAGTGCTTTGCTGGATCGGGGCCAGCCTCCTCAGCATCTTGCAGTGTCAAGTACGCAGAGCAAGGGCTTCATCTAATTGCATCAGGCTTTAATTGACAAAAATCAAAGTAATGCAGCATTCAGGCCGAGCCCATCTCTCCCAGGCTGCTATTCTAATCACAGTGAGTAGCACAGGGTTTGCTCACGCTGTCCCAGTGCCTCAAGTGTCCTGTTGGATTTGATCCACCATGCCTCATCTCTGGCATAAGCTCTTTCCCAGCAACTTTTGTCTAAGTTTTCCACCCAGCACGCTCTCCTCAAACCACCCGATTTGTTCACCTGCCCCAGTGATCACGCTACATAATTATGTAGTCTTTCATACCAAGTGTGTTCTATCACCTGCTATTTTCTCCTCCTGATATACATTCAAGATTAGGCCGTGCACTCTTTTAGAAAGCGATTTTCCTTACTTTTTGCAATTTTTCATGCATCTGTGGAAGTACAAAAAAAAAAATTAATTGGGAGAAATGTTTTGATGCTGCAGCAGCTGAAGAGAGAAGATCGCACAACGGACAAGCCTAAAACCTCCATAAACTGAGCCATCCCCCTCCTTACATATATAACTTATTATCCAACTGCCAAGCAAAGGAATACTGTGCCCACAATGACACAATAGTCTCACCTCTATTTAAGCTCTTACTTTGCAGTTCTGAAACAGAACATTTGAGGGGGAGAAAAAGCGAACCAACACAACTAATTTAGTGTGGATGCAAAATTAACTTCTCACCACAGTGTGTTCCCTTAAACATAGTTATGAAAGGGGAAAAGAATGGCATGTCTGGGAATTTGTCAGACTATTGCATCGAGTTAATGCAATTACTGCAAAGGGGTGATTGAGAGCTGTGAGAGGAGTGTGGGCAGAGTACGGTGACAGTGAACTGAGAGTGCTCTGCATCTGTACAGCCCCACTCACATGAGCAAGGCCTTTGTCTTAACTGCTTTTATCCAAGCATGAAACAAGTGCAAGGCTGAGCCACAAGCCAGAAACAGAAGCTACAGCAAACAAAACAGCAACTAGAAAGGATGGGAAGAAGTTTCCAGAAATGCAAGGGGAGTTTGTAACATCTTTTGTCATTATATTTTTCCATAGTCACTGCTAGAAATTAATCTTTAATCTGAAGTTTATGAGCAGACCAAGGTCTGAAAGGCAAATTCCCCTAGCAAATAGGGAAATAGGAAGAAATACTAAAGAAATATTAAGAGGGTGGTGGGAAGGGTCATGCAGTTGAACCTTGCAATGGCAGCATTTCCGTAGTAGCTCTCTGAAATGTAACTGTGCCTTCAGAAATGCAACCACATTTTCCTGTGCCTTCTGCAGGAAGAAAAATTTTGCAGTTAATTGCTCAGGAAACAGCTTTTCACAACACTTAGAAACAAAATGCCACTGAACAGTGACCAACTTCCCAGCATCTGAAGGAGGCAAAGTCTCCCAGGTCTGTTTGTCTCATCTCCTTGTGCCCTGGTAAAACCTGCACTGAAACCATCCAAAACACAGGCAGGGAGGCAGGTATAATTCAAACACAGATAATATTTAACATATCAACACATTTTAGCTTGCAAACAGGATTCACCATCTTGCAGTCTGAAGAAACATAAGCATGGCAGAAATTGTGGTGAGTTTCTAAGCTCTTACTTTCAAAAGGAGGCAGAAGTGTGTAAGTCACATGCAACATCTTGAATGATGCAAAATTCCAAAACCAACCTGAAATGGGTCTTTCTGAAGAAAGACTTTATCTGTCAGCAACTCTGTAAATCTCTGACTTCTGTGATGCCCTTTTAGAATTTAAGCCTTTGTACACACTTATAAAACAGGTAAAAATTAGTGAGCCTCAATATAGACACTGAACTGAACATGAATTTGGATACAGCAGCAATTTGGAACCTCTAGACTGCAGGTCTAGATGTGACACCACCACATCCCACTGATAACACCAAGTCATCAGCACACTTCTGGATTGGGTTATTCCTGTGGGTCAACCCTGAATGAACACATGAGGTTTCCAATTGCCCTTTGCAACTACCTCACATGGAAGGCTCACTTTCTAAAATGACAAATATGAAGACATAAAAATCAATTCAAGGAAAAACTAATTTTAAAATGTCAACAGGACCATCTCTTAGCATTTACTCAGATCTCATATCCAGCCCTACAATTCCACGGTGGCTGTCTCTACCAGGGTGTTTTCCCTACAAAAAACACTTTTTAGCTGTAAATGAAATCAAACACCTTTTTCTTCTTCTTTTTGGTGTGTGGTTTTTTGTTTTTTTTTTTTTTTTTTTTTTTTGTGACTGTCCTACAGAAAAGGACTTTTGATTATTAACTTGAAATTTAGCCTTTAATCATATCTGCTCAGAACAGGGCTGAAGCTGTGATGCAATGCACAGCTTTCCTGCACAGCATATGGTATTTGAAAAGCGAGTAGAAGGGAAAAATGACAGACAGGAAAAGGTTCAGACTTCTGTAGCCTTGGTTTTGCACTGTGTGGTAATTATACTGAAGAATTCATGACTCACTTTGGTGCACTACTGTGCGCTGCTAAATTAGAATTTTGGCAAGGACACCAGACAAATGATGAAATATATAATATTGGTTTCTCTAGCATAGCTCATCACTATAGTCTCATGGTGTTTCAAAGGGCTTTTTTTAGCACTCTGGGAAAACAAGGTCTTTTTTAAACAAGAAAAACATATTGAATCAAAAATGTGCTGTACAGAAGTCAGCAGAAATAGATAAAATTCCTCTTTAAAAAAATCAGCCTTTCAGGTAGTTTGAGTAATTGCTCTCTGAGACTTATTTCTGAGTCTACACAGAGCATCTGACATGGAGACTACTAAAAGCTGTTGTGCATTAAAGCATAAGTGTGATGTGCAGATGAATCTCTTCCACTTTATAACATTCATAAGAAAATGTTTTCTTTACACCATCTTACAAATGTGTATTATCAAAATGATTTACATAAAGGCTCCCCAGTCATCTGACAACTGCAATGAGGCCAAGCACACTGGAAGATGCACACATTGGGACAGCACTTAAGTTAACTCTTAAAGGCAAATTCTCTTCTCCCAAGGACTGCAGTCACTCTGGAGTTATGCAGCACACTGGAATTAATCCAGTTTTGCCAGGTGCAGCCAATCCCCCATGTAATGCTGCACTAGTTATTCTGATTTGTAATGAGAAAGAAGTGGCACCAGTCGTAAGAGAGAGGCACCACCATTAAAAATGTTTTTCTGCGTGACCCAGAATTAACATCTCAATTTATCCAGATAAAAGCCAAATAAAAATACCCAGCTCCCCACTAGGGCAGGGATGGGAACCAACTTCTATTGGGCTTTCCATATCTTTTCACAAATTCACTGCAACATGCAAGTCGTCATAAAGAGTTTCACAGCAGCCAGAGGGTTTGACCACGGAGAGAGTTAAGATGTTAGCAGAAATCCTGTCCACGAAACTTGCCATTAACTTCAAGACCTCCCTGCACAAAGCTGGCAAAGTCTCAGAAATATCGGACGTTAAAGCCTCCATATGCTAACCCACCACTGCTCTGTACCAAGCATTTTGTTTAAGGGCAAGCACAGAGATTGCGAACAGCTATTTTTAACTCTTTTCAGTGTACAGTACATCTGTTGTGTTTCTGATTTCCATTAAAAATGAGAGTCATTTACTGATCTGGCCCTCATCCAGATTTCTACACGAAACACATGGGCTAAGCACAAAATAACACTGTTTTATGTGCATGGGTGCATGTATTGTATCTATTATCTACTACAGCAATCAGAAGTACAGTTAAAAATGCTGTGGGGACTTTGAAGGAACAGACTATCACACTTATCTTATTTCCTCAAAGTCTCTGGACTCAAAACCATCAAGAACAAGGCCGTGAAACCTTTCTTTATGTTTACATGCTGCTGCTGGGACAAAAAAAATCCCACTGACTTTGCTGACTGGAGAAGAGGATCCTGAGGCTGGGGACAGAGCTCGGGGTGTAGCAGATATCTTCAGCACAGCTGCAGAGAACACCCATCGAGAAAACCTCCAACAATAACGAGCTACTGAAGGATCTGCCAACATGGACCTCAGCCAGCAAGTCAAGCAAATTAAAAGCTGCAATCACTTCCCTGACAATTCTCCAGCAAAACTTGTCCCAAGCTTTGCTTCCCTGGTGAAAAGCAGAAGATGATCAGCATGCACCAGAGGTCAGTAGGTTCACACCATCTGAGACCAGCACAGGGAGGAAATTAAAACACTGCAAGGGCATCACTGAGTGCCCTGCCAGCAGCCTTTTGCCAGCTCACTCCAAAGCCTGCTGAAGTCAACTGGCATCTCTTTGTAGATGCCACCAGCTTTGGGTCACATCTCAGTGCGGGGCTCCACTGCCCTTCTCTCTGCTGATTTCAAAGGCAGCAGTGCAGCATTAGAGAAAACAGGGACGCTTTCAAATAAGCACAGAGTTGGGGCTAGAGAGGTCACACACCACAGCACTGCTCTTATGGAAACTTTGAGTGGAGAAAATATAAAGATATTCACTTGAATTTGAAAATTAATTCCGAGGTCACTGTCTGGGCAACCTTTCACCATTTGTTTTCCATGCTTGCATGCACAGAAAACCTTTTTCCAACCAGGATGCCTATGAAATCAGCAGGCCCAAAACGTGAACAGCCAGATGTTCAGCAAAAAGGTGAAATCCAAATTGCATGTTTGGTTTCTGATGCGGTTACATAACCTGTCCTGGAGGAGAGGAGCCGGCACCCCGAGCTTACACAAGTGACCCAGATGGAGCTTTGCTCATAGGGCAATTCCTGTTATTATTAGCAGAGGCACATCTGGCTGGCCAGGCCAGCCCAGGCACAGCCAGCCCCCAGCACTCACAGGTCCCAGACCATCACCGTGATGGAGCTGTCAGCAATGGGGAGAGCCACAGGGCTCATCTACCTCCTGTGCAGGTCACCAGAGATGCCACTGCCTCCCTCACCTCAAGCAGGGCAAGCACTCACCACGTGCCCACTCGCCCATCAGGCAAATGACAAAATAAAGTCGCTTCAGATGTGCACATTCCCAAAGTTCTCCTCTTTAAGGACAATGTGATCTTCTCTCGCTGTGATTTATTCATCCCTGGCCCTTATGTGCTGGCTACATATGGTACTAATTTCACAGCCATTTTCAGATGATGCAATGAGATTAAATGACATGGCCATAGTCACAAAGGGATGGCAACATTAATGCAGACTCTGGGAAAAGCTCCTTGTTTTTAGCTCTAAATACGGGTGTACCATTTCTTTCATATTGTGTTACTCCTCCATGGCTGCCAGACTTGCCAGACTGACAATAGCATCTTATGTTACAAAACCTACAGTTTAATTTAACTTCAGTGTCCTTCAGAGGTTAAATTTCCATGGGAAACTACTTCCAGAGAAATATGGCTTGCATATGTTTGTGCCAAAAAGCCATTTCTGCTGCTTTTCTCCACAACTGTGATCCGTGCATATTTTATTTTTTGAATCATGACTCAGACTAAATAAAAGTTCAGCTTGGGTTTCAAGAATGCAAATGTGAATATTCAGCATCCAGGGTAAGTTTTCCCACTGTTGGCATTAGCCTGCCCAAGCTGGAGGAACGGCACCTCTGGAGGATCCAGCTGGCAGCAGTCAGCCCCTGCCCTCTGAACGCCGGAGTCTGGAGAGCAAAGAAAAAGGGGAAAATGATTTTCTACTGAAAGACTTCAGAAGTGACTGCCACTGCTGTGTCTCTCACCTCTCTAAGGCTCAGTCCTTTTTTCTCTCCTCACTCTCCTTTACTGCAGTTTGTTCCTCAGCCCTCCTTGGCTGTCAGGTGCCAGCAAGTGAAGAACAAAATCACTTCAGATGGCACCTCCTGTGGGGTACAACCAGGAGCACATTTGCTGTCTTCCCCCATCTCCTGCTGCCACGGCAGGAGCAGATGAGCTGCTGCACCAGAGCGTGGCCTTGATAAATTTAATGGTGGAGAAGAGGCTCCAGGCCATACAAACTGCCAGAATTTCCCTCTGGGGTAGGGTTATGTATTCATTTTGCATGGCAAGGTTTGGGTAGAGGTGGGGCTACAGGGGTGGCTTCAGT
>VYZR01093154.1:0-16267 GCA_013400675.1 Oxylabes madagascariensis
GCCTCCACGGTCTGCTTCAAGAACAGGCTACGTCTAAGATGCAGAATGAAAGCAGCAGGAAGGACTGCTGAATGTAAATGAAAAGGTTCAGCCCTCATGCCATGCCTGGCACTCATGTGGAGAGAACCAAAATGATAAAGAAAAAAAAAATAAAATTAAGGCAGTTTACAAAGGGAAGCTGACTTCTAACACCTCAAAGTCAAGGAACTTCTCAAAAACACAAACACAAGGGAAGGCAGCTCTCCCTCCTATGGGTTAAGATTCCGCTTGCTTTCTCAGGTGCAAGCATTCAAACCAGCAGTTTTAAAACACACAGCCAAAGAGAAGCAGATTTCTCAGCACTCCAGGTGACCCAAACAACACGTACATTGGTGTTTTAGATAGAAGGAGAAGCAGGTAAAGAACCAAAAAAAAAAAAAAATCCGTTCAGTATTAAAACTTGTGCAAAAATAGCAAGTGAAAAAAAATGAAACCACATGTAAGCAAACACTTAGGCAAGATCATCAGAGCAGTGGAACCCCCTGCTTCGTACTCAGTAGTATTTTTCTTTAAAGTAAGGCAATAATAAAATGAACATGCAGGCAATGACGTGTTGGGTCTGCATGTTTGAGATGACAGATACAAAAACATGAGAGTTGTTTACAAAAGGTGTAAACGTCATCGGTAATTTCAGGAAGGTTTGTGATCCTATTAAGGAAAATGTTAAAGCTTCTAGGAAGGGGGCTGTAGTTCAATTCTTTGGCAGTAGTGGTTTTTTTTTTAGGCTAACAGAAGCATTACGAATATGCACATGTGGGTTCTCTGTTGGGAAACATCTCCTGGGACCAATGTTTAGCTGATGCTGAGCTGTGCAAATCCTATAAGTTTGCCATCATCCGGAATTTCTGAGCCGTCGACACCAGATGCCTGAAACAGGGAACAGAGATCCAAATAGCAACACACATGCTCTACCTTCCAGCAGAAAGCACAAGCAGGTGTATCAGACAGGGTGGTGGGAGGAAGACACAGGACAGCTTTGCACTGTATTCAGCAGCTCACATTACCCAAAGTTAAAATTGAGTGCTTTTGTATTTCTGCCTTTTTAAAAAAAAAAAAAAAAAACAAACTATGGGGGTCTGAAGTTTTGCCAACAAGACATTATATGTGCAATAACTGGGGCAAAACAAGTGAAAACTCCTTACAGGAAGAGTGAAAAATAAGAGCACTTACTGCTTCACTCCCAATAACCTGGTTACACCTTCACTTTGCCACCGTAACTCCCCCTGGATTTCACCACCTCTGAAAGGTTCACCTGCTCTACTCTCAGTTTTGGCTCTCTTCTTTGGCCCACCACTCTTTCATTTTCCTTTTGTCTTCTTCATTTCACCATTTCCTCCTCAGGGACAATGTATCTGGACCCTCCCTCATTCTCTTCCTCCAAGAAAGGAGTTTGTGGCAATTTTTAGCCCACCCATCTGCTTGGAAATATTTCTGTAAATGCACATCCCAAGCCCCAAAAATACCCCTTGGCAACATTTATATATATTAATTAGCACATCATCTCATGCTTATTTATCCCAGGTGCTGCTCAGAGGATAGAAGCAGGGAGCCTGCAGTGCCTACAGTCATACAACCAGTAAGAAGCTTTGGGAAAGAAGGGAGGATTTAGAGTGCATACATCAGATGCCTGCAGTAGACATCTACATGCAATGCCTTCTCCTTGTAAGGGACAACTTGATCAGTTAGGGAACAGGAATAAATACCAGTCTGAAAGTGATGGATCTGTTTGCCTGGGGCTCTTCCACAATTTTCTGCAAATTAGCTGCAACTGAAATCACACAGACATGAAGAAAATGGGCAAATATTAGGACAGGCTGGAGAAAAACATCCCAAACTCATTAGTCCTTTACTTAACAAACTTTGAATTTTTACACTGATAAGGAAAGGTTTAAGTCTCAACTAGACTGAGTCTACTTCAATCTAAAGCTTTGAACTGTGAACACGCTGTTACTGTTATTACATTACTATTTCAGAGGTAGTTATTTTTCCCAGGATGTGATAGGGTCAATAGTAATAAATGCCCAACTGCATCTGGAAATCCAGTTAATTTTGCACTAGCAGCTTTCCTGTGTACAAGGAACAGCTTTGCTTGCTGTAGTTGGAATACACAGGCAGTGCTGACAGTTTAAGAGTCTCACCTGCTGCACAGGAGGATGCAATTATTTAGCAAACTGCTGTTTGAGGCAGCTGTTCCCCCCATACAACTCATGCTGCTGCCCCAGGGCACGAGTACCTCCCACTTCCTTCCCCAGCCCTAATTAAACCCCAAAAGCCTGGCTGATTGCAGTCCCAGAGCTCTCTTGCACAGGACCTGGGAGCAGGACAGGCTTGTGCAGCAGTATGGTGATGCATTCCTGTCAGATGATAATGATGTGGCTCATTCATTCTGCATTACAAGGAACATTTGCTTCACCATGTTACCAACTAAATCATCTTCTTGTGAACTGGGGGTTGCCTACATGTTGGCACAGAACTGTCACCAGAATTGACAGCAGTTGTGCAGGGCCACTGGGGTAGAGAATCAAGGCCAGAGGAAGTTTTCCTATCACCCACTAATCAGGTCATTTTTAACATGCAAAAAATGACTGAAAATGGTTAGAGCGGAAAAAATAATTTGTAATTACCTATTACCAGATCTCTGCCATCAACAAGACCTGCTGAAATGAGCTCCTGAGACACACCATCTGCAGTATCTGTTGGAGAAAAACCCAAGAGCCATCACCACAGAGCAGAAATTGTCCAGCTGGTGAAGGCATCACACAGAAACCTAAAGGAGCTTGTACAAACCAAACAGCAAAAAAGTGCTCTTTACAAAAGACAGATATCAGGGTGCACACCAAGTGCTGTGAATTCACTGGAACTCACTGAAGCGTTGCACTTTAGCCATATCCATGAGTTTTACAGCAGTGCTCCAAGCCCAACCACAACAAGCCCTTTAGGAAGGCACTATGGACAGACACTCACACAACAGCACAACACCAAACACACAACCTCCCCTGCACACACTGGAATTTCCCACCAGCTCACCTTTCCCTGGGGTGAATTCAAACCGAATATCATGGAGCTCTTTATTTGAATTCCTGTGGAAAGAAGAGAATTTTATATAGAGGAGACCATTTCATGGCATGAGAGGTGGCCAGAAGAGCGCTGTCATTGAATAATCAGTCTGTGAATTCAGTGCATGTGGGAATACGAGACAGGAAAGAACTGCTCCTACACGCTGAGTTGTGCTGGAGAAGAAGGAACTTTATTTACATCTTTGACATTTTATAGAATTCCAAAGGTGACAGTGGATTGGAGGGTGAAGCTGCCACCCCTCCAACACACTGGTCAGACCAACAGTCTGTCAGCTCTCTCCTCCTCCATGAAAATATGAAAACAAACCATTTGTTGATACTTGAAAGCGTGGGAACTCCTGTTACAGAAATGAAAACACATCAGAAGGCTGAAATCAGGGCAACACATTGCATTCTACTCCCTCAAAGGCAGAAACTCATCACTTGGATGTGCATGTGGAAGCAGCACAGTCTGCCTCCCAAGCTGACAGAGCCTGGGCCAGGCCAGGCCAGGTGAGTGCCACCTCTTGCCCTGTTATTCCACTGTCTCAGCAACTCATAGCCCTCAGCAGAGATATCCTTGGAGTACATGTTTCAGAGGAGGGAAGTGCTCATTGGCTGCAGATGCACACACATTGTGGAAGTGATGTTCAGAATTCCCACTCCAATGCCTACCAACAAGCAGGATGCCTCCAGAGATGAGAGGCAGGTTCTTTTAATGAGAAACGGCAGTGTGTGTAATGAGCACGGAAAGATCCTTTTTTCTGCCCGTTTCTAGGGACACAGAGCAGAATCCACTCCTTGAACTGGGTAAAAGCTCTTCACACTGAGAACTGGCTGAAGTCTGAAGTTGTGCATGAAGATTAAGATGGCCCAGCACAAGGCCACAACCCCTGGATCTCTAAATCCTTTTAGGGAACCCAGCTAATTCCTCCTTCCCACTCCATGAAAGATTAGCAATGTTTACACAAACATCAAAACCTCTTTCAATACACAGGTTTTGCCAAACTAAAGTGAATGTGATAAACTGCTTTTCCAGGTCATAATTTCAGAAGAGCAGATGAAATCCAAGCTGACAAACACTTAACCACCATCCTATTAGTTAAAAGGCACAGAAGAGTGCTAGCGGGCCTCTCTGCAATGGCTCATGTTAACAGAACAGGTCAGTTTTGTGTCCTTACCTTAACCTTAATACAAGGTTGATGGGAACTCTCACATCTTCCTGTACCGGAGCTGCAGCAGGGGCTGGAGGTGGGGCCTGCAATAGGATTACATAATTTTAAAGCAGGTTAACAATTCCTTGCTGTGGTTTTAAAACTAGAGATCAACCTTGATCAACTATAGATACAAGTAAAAGTTTAACTCATCATTGGAATCGTGGAACTACAGTGAGAAAGATGACAGACCAATGGACCAGGAAAACTTAAACAGGAGGGTTGCTGCAATTGCCTTGAAAAGAGTAAAAGCTGCACAACTTTGAGAAATGCCAACATGGCAGGAGACTTCAGAAGTGCTAAAGGTAAAAAGATTACTTGCTTTGCATTAAAACTTCAGGTTTTTGGATATTTATGACAGCTTCAAGACCTCTTGTGTTTTAATCCCTGTCCCAAACATCTGATTTAAAAACCTGATACAACTGTATCAGGAAAAAATTTAATTGGCAGATTAGCATGTACTCTGAGTTACCTTTTTTCCCCATGAAATCAAAGGCTTTAAGAGCCTGTAGCAGCAATTTTATAGCTGCCTATTTTCAATTATAATTTACTGCTGAGTAACTATTGGAACATGTAATCAAATAATTTCATATTGGTTAGCAGCAGATTTCCAGTAGGGACGATCCAGGAGTTGCCCTGCACTTGTTACAGCACTTGTGATATTTCCAGTTACAGAGCTAAGTGTTATTCAATCTCCACCAAAAAAAACCCAAATAAAACAGAGAGGGGTTGGTCCCCTGTACTGCCCACACTGAGGCAAGGGTTTTATACCTGCAAGAACAAGACAGACACAACACAAGGCTGATAATTTAAGTATGGAAGTCTTAACCAAGTGTTTTTCATCTAGATCACTTGTTTTTTCACAAGAGAAAAAGAAAACAACCCTTTTTTTAAGACTAGCATTTTACTCCGAGGTGCTTTTGGCCCAGCAATGCAGCTCAGGGCTTCTGATCACAACCTGGTTTCTGTTGAAGCTGAAAACCACCAGGTCACTGAAAACAAACAAGGGTTCATGAAGAAGCCCAGAGCTCTGCAAAACAGTAACCAGTGAGCAACAAGAACCAGAGGAGAGCCATAAGAATAACACACTGACAGAGGAAGAACATATGTAGAGCTATAAAATAAAACACATTGACACTAAGAGCTATAGAGGAGAACACACTGACACGAGTTCATGAAGTTCAGCTTAGGACAAGCTACCAATAAATAAGGTATTGGGCACTAGTGGCAGATATTCTTCAAGTGCATATACCAAGTGTCATTGACACTAACTCTGCTCCAGCCTTCACTGCTCCTGGTGTTTCAACTGCTGCATAAAATTCAGGGCTTAAATACTGGCCTTTTTAAAGATATTTGAAGGGAGTTGATTTAAGTATTAAAGCTATTTTAATGTTGCAAAGAGTATGTCAAACTTCCACTGTTTCAGATTGCTCTAGCGCAGGATAGAACAGCTAAGGGCCAAGCTGAAAGCTGGCAGGAAGGGTGTGTGCTCTTACCTGGGCTGCTGCTGGGGCTGCTGCTGCTGCTGGGGCTGCTGGAGGAGCCTGGCTGGGTGGAGGTACAGCAGCTGGAGGTTGTGCAGGTGCTGGTCCTGCAGCCTGAGGTAGTTCAGTAGGTGCCTGTGCTGGAGCATTGAGTGAAGGACCTGGAGGCTCAGCTGATGGAAACAGCTGCAAGCAAAAAGGAGTTCTAGTGAGAAAAGGAGCTCAAGAGTTCTGATTCAAGCACCAGCTTTCCCAGAAGTGCTTGTCTGCCACATAAATCGCTTAGAGAAGTTCAGTGCCAAGGGCATTCCCAGGCCTCCTGGGCATTAACGCTGACCCCAAGTTGGTGTTCAGGGGTTTAATGTGTCCTTATGTCCAGGGACCCATTCTGTCCTGACATTTGCAAGTTTTACTCACCAGCAAACCAAGATACCAGCATGGCTGTGGATCTTGGACAAAAATTCCACTCTGTGGCAAGGCTGCATGTACATAGATGTATCCAGCTGGGATGAGAGCACCCTCTCCTTCAGTCTCCCTCTTTCATGGAATCTGAGTCCTACTTATTTTTCCAAGTAGCCATGCCCTCAGAGCAGAGCAGCCCTGCTTTGACTTGTAGCTCCTTTCAGAGAACAGACCCCAGCAAAGCAGTGAGATAACTGTCAACAGCTGAGCCTTTCACCAAGCAAAGGTCAGAGTAATTTGGATATCAATGGAAAGTTAACTTAGAGTTCCTCAAATCTAGAGAAGATTTAGGATTGGACTTCACTTTAGTCTCTTGCAAAAAACGAAACCAACCAACCAACCAAAAAAAAACTCTATAAGAAATTAATTTGAGGGTGGGGAAAAAGAGCTAATGGAAGTTTAATCTCTTTTTTACCTCTTGTTATTCAGTACAGAGAAACCAATTTCAGCACGGGAGCCAAAGAACTGTCAGCTTGATGGCACTTCAGTGTGCCCTCCAGCTTACTCTGACAGGTTGTAGGAAATATAAATCACCTTCAATGCTGGAAATCTGGACAGGAGACCTCCACTGGGAAAATTAATCCCAAAAGGATTCTGGTTTTCAGCTTTTTTTTTTGAATTTAGAATTTATGTCAAATTACAGTGCCAGGACTGTCGTCTTTCTCAAAATCTCCCTTTACAAACACTTCTTGGAAACGAAGGAAGAACAGGACAGTCCAACCCAAGACAAATTTCTAGGAGACAGCTCTATTTATCTTTCAACACAGGTAGGGAAAAGACAGACATAGCACAGTCTCTGGCAGATAAGCTGTCCCTATCACTGAAAGATGAGACATACTAATATTCCTGATGTAAGAAACAGTTCAGAACTGAAGAAACATGATAAATTGCAACTGAAGTTGTGTTTGCTATCAAACACTACTACAGAATTCTTTCACAGTTCTGAGCACAGGTTCCAAACCAGAGAATTAGACAAGGCAAACCAGACATCCTAAAGTTGTGTTCTGTTGGGTTTGTGTAGCTTGGGTTTTTTCTTAAGGAGGAAATGAGAAGACAGTTGTTTTGCTTAGATTATTCTTGTGTCCAATTCATTACCTTGCAACAAACAGACTTTTGCCACAGCAAGCTGACAAGACATCCAACAAATGTCAAGAAGAGCTCTTGGCTTCACACAGCCAAGGATTCCTTTTATAGGGAGCTCTTCAAACAGAGCTCAGCTACATACTGGCTTCTACTTCACACAATATTCCTTTCAAAGGCTAATAAAGCACGTTCCTTGAAACAACAGCAATAACTAGGAGTCATCTTTCCAAGAAGCCATTTGCAATTAAAACTTACCTCGGAATTCTGTACAGGTTCTTTCACTCTGGGAGACTAAAAAACAGAGAAAAAGATGTCATTGCCTAGAACACAATGGAGCTTACTAACTAGGAGAACTTGTCAGAACCACATTGAACATGAGAAACCTACATAATTGTTTCAAGTTACACATGTGTATGAAGATGCATGATAAAAAGGACGCCACACAATTTGTTGTGACACCCAGAAGCACAGCCACGTTTCAGACCCTGCAGGCAGCATTTTCACAGTGGCACACAATACCCTAAGTTGCCATCACTGTTACTCATGAGCAAAATCCAGGACTCTTGAAGATTATTCAGATTGGATCAAATTACTTAAGCATCAAGATGGGAAAATCCATTTTAAGCTACTCAAGTCTGGCAGAAAAAGATGTACACAGATGTGCCTGGCAGAATTCTGCTAGAAAACAAGTTCCCTTCACTTACTTAGGGAGGTAGTTTCCAAAACATCCAGAACCTTTGTAGGGTGGGAGGGGAATCAGCCTTGCTTGTGCTGCTTTTTAGAGGGAAATCCCTGCCCTTGGACCCTGCATCTGCTGTGCTCTTTGTGAGAGAAAGCAGAGAACTGACAGGTAGATGCACGCTCAGCAGAGGAACAAAGAGACCAGTGGAACAAATGGGGAAAGTGCAGGCGAAGCAACATGACCAACTTTTGCTTATCAGTAAAACAAAGGTAACACTGCACTACCTCTTTCACATGAGCAGGGAGGAATTGCCAAGCACTCCTGGAAAGCCCTGCAATTAAGACAGCCTGCAACTTTGACTTCCAACAAGTCCAATTGCTATGTGGAGATAGGTGGGATGGTGTGGTCCATGCTGGGAATAAAAAAACCCCTGTTCCTTCTCCACATAATGGTTGAACAGGTTGTTGTTTGGACAGTACAAGCTGGACAGCAGAACATTAAGGCTCATCATGCCCCTACTCCGAAAGTTTCTCCACTAATAGAGGCCACTACCTTAATGAGTGCAGATCAGAGCAATTTGTAACATATGACTCTGAGGCTTCTTGTGAGAAAGGGTTAATGAGTCTTACTCCCAGAACAGCAACTTCCAAAAAGGCCTTTGGACAGGGGGAGAAGGAACAGTTCCCTCAGCATGACTACGTGTAGGCAATGTCACGGGAAAAGTCACACAGCGAGAAAGCCTGAAATCCATCTCTGTGTGCTCAGCCTTCACTTGACAGTTACCAGCTGGGGTGAAAAACATGGCACTGCTCTCAGAGAAACAGCCCTGCTCCACATCTGCAGCCCACAGCTACTGCAGTGTTCTTCCAGGAACAAAGCTCATACCCAAGAGTACCTGGATGCCCCAAGGAATTACACAAAAGGAGCTTGTCTGAAAGATCAGTGTGCTAAGCACGGTACAGATGAGTATGGAAACACTGGCCCTGCCCCTCAGCTGACAACTGATCCAGATAAATGACAAACAGAAGTGGTGAGAGCCAGTTGAATATGAGCCAGCAAGTGCCCAGGTGGCCAAGAAGGCCAATGGCCCCTGGCCTGTGTCAGGAACAGCGTGGCCAGCAGGACCAGAGCAGTGGTTGTCCCTTGTACTCAGCACTGCTGAGGCACCCTGAGTGCTGTGTTCAGTTTTGGGCCCCTCACTACCAGAAGGACATTGAGGGGCTGGAGCGAGTCCAGAGAAGGGCAGAGGAGCTGGGAATGGCTCTGGAGCACCAGGAGCTGCTGAGGGAGCTGGGAAAGGGGCTCAGCCTGGAGGAAAAGAGGCTCAGGGGAGACCTTCTCACTCTCCACAACTCCCTGACAGGAGGGGGCAGCCAGGCGGGGATCAGGCTCTTTTCCCAGGTAACAAGTGAAAAGAAATGGCTTCAAGATGCACCACGGAAGGTTTAGATTGGATATTAAGAAGGATTTCTTCACTGAAAGGGTGCCCAAGGAAGTGGTGGAGTCACCATCTCTGGAGGTGGTAAAAAAAAAACATAAAGAGGTGGCACTTGGGAACAGGGTTTAGTGGTGAACACAGTGGCTCTGGGCTATCAGTTGGACCCTACAATCCTGGAGGTCTTTTCTAACCTTTACAATTCTATGATTTTATGAAACACATGGACAGAAAGAAAACAGGACAAACATTAAAAAACATTTACCTAAGGCACAAATAGAATGACTTTGGGGATTAGTTCTACTAATTTTTGCTTGTGTAATCAAAGATGACATGAGTAAGAAGCAGTGAAATGTGACCATACAACTCTCCACTGCACAGATTTATTGGGTAACAAAAGGTGCACAATTTAAAAGCCCACAAAGCACAACTGTTTTAATTTGAATTCAAGGTTTTAAATGCAGAGAGGAAGTTCAGAAGGTCTTTATATCCAAAAGGTAATGTTGACCCAGCAAGTCACCATATTCAGTGAATTGAAGAGATACTTCTGGCTCTGGGTATATTAAATATTTGCCTGCTTTCAGGTGCAGTCCTAGGAAGAGACTTGTAAAATGCATGTTTGCACATATTAAATTCACCCTATTTTTTCTGTAAAGTGGAAACAAGTAAAAAAATACCAACACTTTTCATTTACGTAGATGATTTTATGCAGGTTAATAATTCAGTATTTGGGCACATTAAGTCAATCCGCAGGGCCTCCTTTCACTTTCTGGCTGACACCAGTAAAATGCAGGTACAGATGGAATCACAGAATAACAAAATGTTTTGGGTCAGAAAGGACCTTTAAAAATCCTCTGCTCCACCCCCACTGCAATGGACAGGAAAAAATAGGTGCCACCTAGTTAACACAAGTTATTCTATCCAACAACTTGGTTAAAATTGCAGAGGGATTTACAGACAGGTAGAATTTATACCAAGTGTTTGAAATATGACCAAAAACACAGGATAAACACTAATCCTCAATAACACCACCGTATTCATGGCAAAAATTGGCAGTTTGGATGCAAGTCTTAGGACTGCTTGAAAAGGAATCAAATTCAAGGACCCAGGCAGACATGTAGTGAGGTCTGAGGTGCCACAGCGCCCTTCCTGACATCCTGAAGTGCTGTGTTACACATGGGGGGCCTCCAAAATGACAATACACACCGACAGGGAAGTAACTGAATTAAGACCTACTGCCCCAACATCCATCCTAAAGGTTTGCTGAATGGGAGACCTACGAGTAAGAGCCAAGCAAAGCCCAAATGAGAGCGATCAGGCCAGGCAGCAGTACAAGGAAAATATATCAGAGCATCAAGAAAAAACTGTCTTGAAAAGGAGCTTGTAAACATGTGTGTCAATCTGCTTTTTCCTGCCTAAGAGGAATGAAACAAGTAAGTACTGTTCAAAACACAGTAAACAGTGTTAAGTCATGGCACCCTGAGCTTTGAGACAAGATACAACAAGTTCTAAGTAATCTCTGGAACAGAATTAGGGTCTTTTACAATATTGCCTCCTAAAATGTAATCGCATTCTAGCCTACAAAAGGAATTTAGAAGAATTTTGGTGCTCATAATGCACCAAAGAATTTCAGTAGTAGCCACCTGGTACCAAGAGATTTTCCTTGATCGTGTATAATTCGAAGCTGGACAAAATAAGCTCTTTAAGAAGTCACAAGAGATGCTGTCACAAATAATGTATTTACTGTATCAAGTGGCTTTTAAAAACCCAAGCATTTCCAAAGATGCTTAAAAGATGCAAAATCATGCATTTAATATTTAAGTGTCTATTCACAACAGCAGCAGAAGCCAGACTAATGAAAGAGAAATGAGAGAAGCTGTAAAGGGATAAATGCTTCAAACCAATGCTGCTTTTTTCTCTTTTGCACTGAAAAACTTGCTCTAAAAATTCTTCACTGTCTCACTAATTCAATTACAGGATGATTAAAACACAGAGTCCACTTCCAGCCACCTGCTGTAGTGAAAAGGGACCAGGCAAACCACTATAGTCAAAACCCACACAGGTGACTGCTGGGGGAAGACAACCTGCAAATTCATTGTAATCTTTCCACTGATCATTATGCATTACTCCTCTGAGTTGTCAGGGGGGTTGTATATGTGTTGGGAGAGGGGAAAGTGGGGTTTTCTTGAGGATTTTCAAGCACAAGACCAATCACCCCTATGACTTCAGGGATGCTGAGAGGTTTTCTAGCAGGATTAAATGATTTCAGTGTAACTGAGGGGGCAGAACCAGGCCTTGCATGTCTCAGGAATCAGCCATAAGAACAGGACCTATTGATTTCAGCTCCATCCTGGAGAGGGCAGTAGGATAAAACCTCTCCTGACACTTCCAGAAGAAAGCATCTCAAGCAGTCAGCACACTTAAAGGGAATATCCTAGCTGCAGTGAATTAGTATGCTGAGCTGGAGCAGGCTGTCTGAATTAACATTTCCAATTATGCTGAACATTCCTGAATGAGCCCAGCTGTGCCCCACCACAATGACAGAAAAGATCAATACGATTTCTTCAACCTTCAGTCTGCTTTCTGTGCTTCAGCTCCCAACTTGAGGGAAGGGATTACAGCTTGCTGTCTATCATGCTTAAGGCCATGTGCTCCCCAAATATTTTTAGACCTACCACAACTGGAAAACAAAACAGAGACAGTGGAGTTTGAGGACCCACCCTGAGCTGTGAAATTGCTGCTCTGCCTTCCTCACTTTCTTCATCAAGCTCATCATCACTCCATTCCCAGCCACCATCTTCGGTCTTATGAAGACGCCCACTGGAGCCTGGGACTCTCCGAACCTGCTCAGCACAAGGAAACAGAATTTACATCTCAAGCAAACAGTTTCTACAGTTGATTTTAGAAGAAATAGCACCAGAACATCTTCAGGGTCCATCACCTGCCATGGTGTCTGATTATTTTACTGAAATTAATAGCTCTACCTAGAAAAAGTTGTACTGCAGTTGTTATCATTAAAAATGTGAATACAAGCACAAAAAGTAGTACAACTGTAAGAGCAAGAGCCCAGGAGGTTTTCAGTACCTTTTTGGATCTTTCAGTGATTGTTGGTGCTCTCTGCAACATCTTCTCTTGTAAAAACTCTTTATTCTGCAAAGAAAAAAAATACCAAACATTTCCTTTGCTGAAAATGTCCTTTGATGCCTTCACTGTCTCTGATAAAGTAACTGTTAAGCTGTTTCTAACAGAAAGTGGTTTACATGTTTCATCCCTATTCCCCCAAGGATATTACCCACTCCCTTACTTTGGGCTGCAGTATGCGATGTTTCATCCTAAATACCTTTCCAGTGAGCGGTGGCACTCTCCTTATGCAAAGTGACATGGAATTAACAACTGAGGAGCTGGATATTATTCTGATTTATCTGGAAATACACATATCATACTGCAGTATCTGGTACCCTGCTGGGGCATTTGGCATTCTTCCACTTGCAGATACTACAGCACCTGGATCCAACCCCTCCGCTTTATCTTACTCCTCAATTTATGCCTGTCCAACTGTCAAAGGCAAACCTCAGATGTCAGGTTGGGATGCAGGAATCCCTTTGTGCTGGAGTAAACAGAAATTGGAGCAGCAAGATTTAAAGTGGCTGAAAAAATGCACAATATTTATGTTTAGAGAGGAAGTAAATGCAGTGATCACAACAGACTGAATATTGGGGAACTGCTGTGATGCTTTATTGTATTAAATTTCCTCTTCAGCAAGCTGCTCCAGACTGGCCAATGTGGGCTCCTGAGAATACAATTTCCTCACTGCTGAACTGGGGGGCCAAACTTGTGGCAGCAGGGGAAGCAGGGCAGTCCAGGCTGGCACTCTGGCATTTGGCTGGGGGTTCCACACCACACCAGTGCAATTGGAAAGCTCTGCTGTCCCTGCCCACGCAGAGCTTCCACAACTCCCCCAGGATGGAGAGCCTCAAGACACACTCTGTCATTGCTGATAAGTGGCTCCCAGCATTATCAAACCATACTTTTACATAACCTAGATGGTACTTAAATCTATGACTCAATATAGATGTGTAGAAGCTGCACTCTTCAGCCCTCGAGTTCCAGCTGTCAGTTTGGCAGTGGCTGATGTGTGACAGTAATTTAACCCCAAGTGTGAACCGGCACACGTTGGCACTTCAGATGCCAGGTTAAGCATTGCCTCATTTACAATAATGTTAATTTTCTATCACCACCCATGCTAATATGTCTCCAGCAGCTTAATGAAAGCACGAAGGAGATTTAACACACAATGAAGTGTAACATGAACCAGAACTCGCAGAAGCAAATGGAGAAAGGTCAGCAATGTGTAAACCATCTTGTCACTTTGGACACCAACATATGTGCATCCAGCATACAGATGCAGACTAATCAGCTGCCTCAAATCCCACTATGGACAGAGGAACCCCAGTTAATACTGTCAAGAGCCCAGGCATCAATTAAACTTCCCCTAAAGCAAACTTCTGCATTTCATCAACTGGATCACCCTCCAGACTTCCCTGGTTCATAGAATTATCAAATCACACAATACCCTGAGTCGGAAGGGATCCACAGGGATTGAGTCCAGCTCCTGGCCCTGCACAGGACACCCCAACAATCCCACCTGAGAGTGTTGTCCAAATGCTCCTGGAGCTCTGGCAGCTTGAGGCCATGACCATTCCCTGGGGAGCCTGTTCAGTGCCCACTACCCTCTGGGGGAAGAACCTTTCCCTAATATCCAAACTAAACATCCCCTGGCATAGCTTCAGGCCATTCCCTCAGGTCCTGTCACTGGTCACCAAAGAGATCAGCACTTGCCCCTGTGCTTCTCCTCATGAAAAGGAGTGCTTCTCCCCCTGGGTTGCACCTGTTAAGATTCCTGTCAGCTTTAATAGGGCCCCCAGCTCCTGTACAGATACCTGGTGTGGCCAATTCTATTTAAGCATCTTAATCTGGCAGTTGAAAACCACTCTGATTAATCGGTGATGCTACTGTGCTATGCCAAGTATGTAGTCTCTTTTTGACAGTTTAATCTATATTCTGCTATAAATCCTGTGCACTTTGATCACAAAAAAAAAAATAAGCAAACAGAACACATTCCCCATGCCCATGGAAATGCAAATCCTGCCCTGTGCTACTGCTGCCTGTCTCCCGCAGTAAGACCTCGCACGTTGCTCATGCACTAATCTCCAGGCAGTAATTACATAATGCTCGCTGGCAGTTCACTGCAAGGCTAGAAATGGGAGTTTCCCACTGTTTTGTACCACAGGATCTTCACTTTCCATAAGGCAACACAGGGTGAAATATCTTTGGGTAGCTCTGGCACAGTGGGCCTCATTCAATCCCTTGCACACAGACTGATTATAGAGTTTACTAAAATCTGAGTTACACTCGCTGCAGCAGAGACCTTCATGGTTGGACAGGCAGCCAGAATGGCACCATTACAAAGGAAGAACAAACCCAAAAGGCACTGAAAGACATTTAAATGCTCGAGAATTCCTAGATAATTTCTGTTAACAACAGCATACACAGGAGATACAGAAGGGGGATTTTATTCTGCTCCTTCACAATGACCCATTCAACTCACTCAGCTCTGCTGGCTCCACGTGAAAGAGCCCACACTCCTGCCAGTAAAGCTGTCACCCACACCTATCGTGCTTCTGAAAAGTCCTTTCCACAGCCCCTGCACAAATCAGTTTAGGAAGTGTTTTCTTACCTTTGCTTTTGTGAAAAATTTGTGTCTTAGGAGTTCTGCTGCTGTTGGTCTGTCAATAAAAACAGATGTAGAAAAGACAATTATAAATGCTCCCTTTCAACCCAACGGTCTTCCAGGCTGCTGCGGCTTGTTGGCATCTCGTGAGGGCATCAGCTTCTCCTGTATAATTCCCCTAAAATCAATGTATTCCAAGTAAATTTTACACCAGCAATCTTTTAAATTCCTCAGTGTATTCTGAACAAGGCCTGTTCTGTTCTGTTCAAAAGCAATGAATAACTTGGGACTGGTGGGGAGAATTTGCTCCCATTTTGATGCTGAACTTGAGACACTTTAGCTAACAACAGGATCACAAAAAATGTTTGCTCAAAATGGAAATCACAGAATCATCACTGGAGTGCAGTACTCACCCTGTGCAAGTAACAGTTTCAGAGATACGTGATTAAGTGTGTGTAATTAGTTCTAGTAAACACAAGTGGGATGATCAACCTTGGTCTAAAGAAAATGAACAAGCATAAACTATTTTCCTCTTTAAGTCAGACTTCAGAATAAATACTGGAAAGTGAGAGACATCCCTTAGTCAGTTTAGGAGGAATAAAGACTCATGCCTGTATGAGAAAGCAGCAGCTTACAGCATTTTCCACACTGCAAACAGTGCTTAAATAGTAACAGAGTTTAATCAGTGACTTGCAAAGGCTATTCATCACAGGGTTTATTTCATCACAGACAACTCCAACAAAAGGCATCCACCTTAGAGCAAGGGAGCCCCTAAAATGATGAAAAAGCAATTGCACTAAATTCTCTTCCCGTGCAATATGCCAGCCTCCTGCTTCCACAGTCAGGACAATGTCAGTGGCTGTCAGAAGTGCTTGAGGGGAGAGAAGGGGTGTGCCACAATTCAGTGATTATGTATAATCTGATCAGCACACTTCCTAACCTGCAAGGATAGTATATACTTTAGAAAAGTGAAAAAATGTCATGCTGGGAAAAAAAAAGCCAGCTATCAACTTTTATCGTGCACTCCACTGGATTCATTAAGCATTTCAAGTGAAATGCTTGTTAGAAGAGAGAGACTCAT
>VYZR01093154.1:31423-53396 GCA_013400675.1 Oxylabes madagascariensis
AAAAAAAAAAAAAAAAAAAAAAAAACCATAAAGATGTGTATCTCCAGACTCTCATATCACAGCAAAACCAATCCAGAATGGGAATGCCAATTCTCCTGATGTAGACTCTGCACAAAATATGGCCAATTTTGTTTCTTCCAGCAGAAACCCGTATTGCAAACCACACACTCTACAGGACACTCTAGAGTGGCATTGAAGTTGCAGAGTAGTGTTTGAAAGTGTTGCCATGAGGCAACAATTCCTGATACTAAGGTATCCAAATTGTCAAACTTAAAAACCACTCTGGCCACTCAGGAAATGTAGAAGCTGAAAAGAAAGACCCAGTACAAACTACTCAGCAACAAGAGAATGTTGTGGCAGGACCACATCACAACGGGTACCACTGCAGGTGTGTCTCTCAGGAAGATACATTTCTACCATATTCTAGTTTGTTTTATGCAATTCTAAAAGTCAGCTCTCTCTGGCCCTCTCATATTGTAACATTACCTTAATCCTAAAAAGCCCAAGTACCTGCTACTGCGTGTAGCTACTACAAGGTACATAGAAGGGAAAGAGGAAGAATGTGCACTAAGACCAAAACCTGCTGATATCAGAAGGGCTCCTACGGAGTTTGGTGTGCTTGAATCATACCCTAAAGCAGTTTTCAACTTCAACAGGGGCAGGAAAACAGAATGATCCAATCTTGAGTTCAAAATCACTTCGAGTTGTCTTAAAAAAAATGCATTTCAGACAGCACTTGGTGCTTTTTTTCACTGGTCACCTTCTTCTTTCTTGTTCAGTCGTTCACCATCAGAAAACATCTGCAGTTGTACTTAGTGCTTTCCTGCAAACCTTAAAGCTTTTAGAGCACGGAAGATGAATGAACCTGGCAGCAAGAAGAGGAAGGCGGTGATAAATAGCAATTTTGTGCTAAGAACGCAGCAGGTGGTAGGACACCAGATAAAAGGAAGATTAGTGGAGAACAAGAATCAAAGGCTTCTTTCCTTTTAAAGTCTAGATGGATGCACAGCGTTATTGGATCTGTAAATGCACACTTTTCCTCCTACTTCACAAAGTAGCTTCGGGATGACAAAGCCCAGGCTGGGCGACGCCACCCACTGCCCTCGGAGACGTTCACAAGTGGTTTCAGCAATCAAACGGTGCAACATCTCTTCAGGAAACACTGATAGTGCAAGTGACACAAAGAAAAAGTTATTTCACAACTCGCTGCTGCAGGAGAGGCCCTAAAAGTCTCCACCAGTCATAGAGAAAAATACTTTTGGTCCTTTTTTTTTCAAAGGGAGAGGAGGCTCCAAGGTGCTCATGATACAACACAGGCTCCTCGAGTGAGCCCTGCAATCGACACTCCCTTGCCAAGTTAGATTTGTGCCTTGCCTCTTGTTCAGGCAATTTAATCTCCCAAAGTTAGAGTTTCCTAAGGGAAAGTGAGGAATGACACTGCCTGCATCATAGCTCGATGTTTATGTAGAGCGCTATTTTAGTGCAATGAATTAAGAGCAGTCAGGAACACAGCGAACCAGTGACAAGCTGGCATGGATTTGTGGAAAGTTACACAAATTCAGTTACACAAGTTTTGCCTGGCCTTAACTATCCCCGTTTTATAAATAGATAAAGAGAGAGGGGTTAGGCAAATTGCCCAGGATCAATTAGCAAGTCCTGAACGACTTAGTGAAATCTCAATCTACTTCAATTGCTTGGCAACACGGCCTGCCCAGGCCATGGCTGACACTGCGGGCACCTCTCGGGAGCGCACATTGAGAATTCTCTGGTTTTAAATCCTGAAGAGATTGTGTTATTGTATCCACAACCAAAAAATCCACACATGGAGGGATGTGCGCCTCCCAGCCTTCAGCAGACACTGGCATCAGCACATCCAATCTCAGAGGGGTGGGTGACAGCATCATTTAATATCCCAGTGGATAAAATGAGAGGGGAAAAAAAATATGTAGTCTGCATTCAGTCTCAGTAGCATGCTCACATCATGCCATGGCTGGAGAGTGGCTCATACTGAGCAAGTCTCATGCACCCTGGGAGAGTTTCTCCTCAACCTCTCCCATCCCTTCCCAGTCTATCAAGATGTTCACTTCATTTCACAGTAATTTATAGGTCCTGCATAATTAATTAAATTGACAAACGCAAAGCCTTGCTTACTATGAGAAGCCACCTCCTGGTTTATGCATCAATACTGGTGCCGATGCAGTTTTATGTTGACAGAGTGTTTTTATCCGTGCACTTTTAGACTCCAGGGAGCTGATAAATGCCAGGGCAAAGAGGTTTTATGCTCTGATTAAAAGAAATGAAGTAATTGCCATGGAGAGACTGGAACACAAAAGAACGTGGCTATCTCCATTTACACTGCAACCACTGTCAGCACAGCCCGGAACAATGGTATCTGGGAAAGAGCCCCGCTCTCTCCAGAAGACAGATTAACCCAGTGTGAAGGAGAACGCTTCAAACTGAGAAAGCGACACTCTGAATCGTAACAGGCTCCAAAAACTTGGTGCCAAGCCACCAGCCCAAGCCAGTGCCCTTGGGGAAAAAAAGGAGAAAAGTTAAGATAGAAGCAAACTGCCTCACTTTGGGTCTTGCTGGTCAGCTGGATCGTTAAAGGCAATTTTCTCCTTGGTTCAGTGGATGCACTTTTTGAAAGCCAAAGGAGCAACACAGTAAAAAATAGAATCATGAGTAAAAATAAGACTTGGGGAGGAGTTTCAAGCTGGGAATTTGTGCAAGACATTAGAGGAATTTTTAGAATTCCCACTTCTAGCAGATGCCCCCAAGCTCACAATCTTTCCATCTCTTTACCTGCAGCCACCTCAACTCACAGTGCTCCCACAGTAGCTTTCCCCATATGCACAAACACCAATTCAGGGTTACAAACAGAACCTGAGAAATGTCTGACACACCTTCAAGTTGCTTTCTCTGTTCAGCCTCAACAGAATTGCACAGCCCAAAATTCACAGAAGAGGCTTTAATTTTTTTATCACGCTGGTTAGAACTGTGCAATACTGCACCAAAATTACTGTCATGAATTCCATACAGTGTAAGTTTCAAGTAACTAAATTCACTGAGTCGTGGAGGTACAGTCCTGCAAGTGAGGTTTCCACCACTCAAATCTCAAATGCACTTTTGCTTTTTTCCCCTCAAAGGATTTCCAGATTGAGATGCACATTCCTCATTTACATTTGAGCATTACATTTCATCTAGAATAAGGAACAGGAATTGTGTCAAGCAGTAGGAAATGCACAGGAACACAAGGTCACAAAAGCCAAAGATTGAATAAGACCTTCTTAACAACTGTTCATAGGCAGTTTGGATAGAGGAGTGGCAGAAAGGAAGGAGTCATGAAAGAATGGAAGTCTTTCTTCCCTGCGAAATGATTTAAATTTTTCATGTATACCAAACCAGCTCCTTGCAGGGAGGTGCCCCATTCACTCCAACCCTCAGGCTACATTCCACAGCTGATCAATCTTTTGTTTTTTATCTCATGGTGTAACTTTCCAGTGAAACTTAAGAGCGTTTGTTTCATGGGAACGAAGTGATGTCATCCAGCTCATAATTGAAGCACTCAACAATCAACAGAATTATTCATAATATGCATTAATATTATTGTCAAAGGCAAGTGCTTTGATCTTGCTGAAACAAATCTCGTTTTATTGGGATTGGTTTGCTTCCAGCATTTTTTCCTCCTCAAAAGATTCCCCAGAAATTCTGCTACTTCATCCTGGGTTAGGAGGCAAGGAAGCTTAAGTGTCAGAAATTCCCACAGAAACAAAATCTGATGTTATGACCAGGTCAGGCTCTTCTCTATTATCCATTCATTTATTTTCATTTCTTTCAAGTCGTCAGCTGCCTCCACAGAAACGAAAGTGCTTCCTGCCACTGCAGTGAACCCTCTGACCTTGGTTTAGTGGCCCTGCTGCGGCTGATGAAAGGTGGCAGGGTTGGTCCTCCTGCATGTTCAAAGAAAGAATTTGTAAAGAGGGAACTTTGCACATCTCCAAGAGCTGCTTTCGCAGGACATGCAGAGAGATGAATTTCATCATTTAAGTGTTGCACATATGAACCACGAGTAGTTCAGTCTAGGGAACATGTAAAATCACAGAGAAAATAAGTCCTCTGTAATGCACAGAGCTAAGACCAGTCCACCTTAAATCTGTTTATCAACTAAAAATTGCTCATCAGAAAAAATACACGAACAGGTACCTATTGCCAGTGAGCCTAATACAAAAAAGCCAAGCCCTGACAGCCTTGTGGAAGAGAAACTCAAGCAGCTCTCTCTAGGCTGGCAGAAACACTCGGAGTTACAGCTTTTTGCAGCCTCTCCCAAAACAGCATCAAAAGCTCCATGCAATTACAAATCCAACGTGTTATATCTTGGCCCAATTATGGAAAAAAAATGTAGGATTTCACTGTATAAAGTTCGCTCCTTTCAGCATTTCAGAAGCCACTCCCTACCTCCCATCAGCTGCCACATAACTGAATTATTTACACCTCATTAGAAATACAACAGCAAGCATTAAAGGGCACCAAGAGACTTAAAAAAGAGAACAAAGGTATTTCAGGTTTTAAACAGAAATTGGTGTCATGTCCTGTAAAAGGGCTTATTGTCCTCTGCAGAGAGGATAACTACCTATAAAAAACTGCATTGCAACACGTTCTGTTTCCTGGTGGAAAATCTACACCTTTCTTTCTAAGATGCAAAGCCAGGCATAGATATTCCAAAGGAAGAAACAATGCTCCAGGCACTTCTACCTCACACAGCAGTCGTCCCTAAACTCCCAGCACTCTGGCCTGACCCACTGCTGTGGCTCTACCAGCAGGACAGGGCACTAAAGAAGAGACTTTGTCACACACAGGTACGGCTCTTCCCAATTAAAAGTGGGATTGAAAATGTTACACATGTACAGGGATGCTTGCCAAGCTGGCAGGAAGGGACACAAGCTCTGCTCCCCAGCTGGAGGTGGCACTAGGACTGGAAAGGCACTACAAGATCCCTGGGAAGAACACAGCACTGAGGGAAAAGAGAATTGGAGAAAAGTTGTACTCAGGATAGGAAAACAGCATGCTTTGGAAGAGAAGAAAAATCAAGTATCGCAGGTTCTAAATGTACTCTCCGAAAATCTTGGCTTACT
The DNA here is from genome assembly GCA_013400675.1 of Oxylabes madagascariensis. Taxonomy (NCBI): domain Eukaryota; kingdom Metazoa; phylum Chordata; class Aves; order Passeriformes; family Timaliidae; genus Oxylabes; species Oxylabes madagascariensis. The sequence goes on from VYZR01093154.1 coordinate 36,559, forward strand.
CAATAGTCTGAAAGAATAACAATAATCAAAACTACAGAATAGTTTGGGTTAGAAGGGACCTTTAATAGCCATCTTGTCCAACCCCCTGCCATGGGCAGGGACACCTTCAACCAGAACAGGTTGCTCAGAGCCGCATTCAACCTTGAATGTTTTCAGGGATGGGGCATAATTCTTGATTTCTGGAAAGAAGAGTGAAGTCTGCAGGAACACGTAGGAAATAAAATATCAGAGGAGGATCAGGGGACAAAACACTCCACACAATACTCTTTTCCACGTGGTCTATCCCTACCCAGGACTGTTTCCAGCACAGTTCTGTTGCTGCAGCAGACATCTCCAGGCACATCTGTATTAGCTAAAGCAACTGTCTTAACCGTTTTTCTTTGCATGACTGCTTTCAAGACTTCCAGCTCACCCCAGTTTGGGCCGGGCCAGAGCAGCAACTTAAACACCCTCCCTGCCATCCAGCTCAAGTGAAGCAGAGCAGGGAGCATCCGCAGGAGCAGTTTGACCGGCTGATCTTTCCTTAAATGACTTTTCCCATCAGATATGCCCATTTCCTTCTGATAGATCTGTCCACCCTTCACCAGAGACCTGTGGAAAACCACCTCACACGTCAATGATAAATCGGTGAGGGCTGTGCACTCCACTTCCAAGCCTATAAACTTGCTGATGTAAAAATCTGACTAGCTTATGCCAAGAACTTTATCTGATCTATTGATTCTGAGGGCTTCACAATCAAATGATTTATATCTGCTGATTGTCATTATTCCAAGTAATAGTATTTTAAGATAACAGGACATAATAAACTCTGGGTTGGCTTTTCGTTTTGGTTTGTGGTTTGTTTATTGTTGGGTTTTTTTGTTTGTTTTATGAACTGTGGAGCTTTTTGAATCTAACATTTTGATGCAGGTTTCTTCTTGATCATTAAATTATTTCTCTGGATATGCCATTATGCCTAAAGTTTACTCAAAAGCTACCAGGAAAGTTACCTGCAATTTGCACTGAGCCATCTTCTCCAAGAAGAATATTTCCTGCTTTCACATCCCTGCAGAAAGATAAAGCAACAATAAGTGGAAGTCATTAAATCTTTACTTCAACCAACAAAAATACATTAAAAGATTATTATTTCTTATACTTTGTTTCTCATATTAGTATTTCCTGCTTCAAATCATGCAGAAATAGGGACTTAATTGTAACTTCAGTAGACAGGCACTAAGTAGCATTTGTATGATTTATATTTTAGGTACTACACACAGAGAAGAAAACTTAAAACTTTGCAGAAGGTACCCTTAAAAATGCAAGGAAAGTGGTTTGTCCCAAGTTTTTAGAATTAGCTAAAAAGGTGAAAAGTGAACCTAGATATTCATGTACCCCTCTAGGGGGGAGACTCCAAGAGGCACTGAGTTGATCTGGTTCTCCCCCAGCCCCACAACTCACTGCTCTCCAGCCCTGGAGAAGTTCCCATGCTTCCTCAGGAAATCAGTTTAGCCCCATACACTGGTAAAAATCCAGAGAGCAGAAAAATGCTGTTTGCTCCTGGCTTAATGAGCCTGGTCAGTGAAAAAAAGTCTCCCTGTTACATTTTTTTTTTTTTAATGAACAAACACACGAAGAACATCCAGCATGTGTTATGAATGTTTTGTATCATCCTCTTTCTAGCCAGAAGCTCTGGATTTCAAGTTAACAGCAACACTTCTCCGTCCTTGAGGGGAACACTACTTTCACTGCAAACACTTTGAAGTTTTCCAGTTTATTTTTACAGGCTGCTCCACATGCCAAGCCAAGAGAAGCACTTCATAGTTGACACCCCTGTTCATCAGCATGGCTGCTAAACTTGCACTGCCCAGGAACCCACGTGGAGCAGGAGCAAAAAGATGGAAACAAACCTAAAACAAGTATATTTTTCCTCCACTGCCTTTGGCAAATATTCCAAATCCTTTCACATACAGAAAGAAGTCCAAAACTATTTTTTCCTCTCCTCCCTAGTGCATCATGAGAACAGAACTGGTGTGATGGCCTGGCCAAAGAGCCTCAGTCAGGCCCTGGAAATCTCCTCCTTCCTGGCTTTGCTATTCTGAAGAGGAGGCTGGGCCACTGCCAGTTCCAGGCCAGGATAATTTTAAACGCATCCTCTCCAGCACTAGCATTTGTCAGACTCTTCCCAATAGCCAGTCTAGGACAGTGGCATGGCAAGCCTTTTCCCCAGCATACAACAGAACAAAAACTGTCCATAAAACAGTCCCACTAAAGACGAACAGCAAACTGCAGCTGACAGCACCTTTAGCCTTCAAAATGGTATTTCAAGTTATGCCAAATGTACACTTCTTGCTAGCAGTGCCCATCCTGGAGCCTAACCCCAGTTTGAAGCACAGGTGTGAGAGGAAGTACAGGAAAAATTCTAATTTACTTTAATAGTGAAGATGTGTCACATAACTTCAGAGTTTCATACAGATCTGACAGCCTCAAGAAGCTGACCTTCCCTTCCAGAAGCATGATTTTTGTTTTCTTCCTGCAACCAGCACAACCTGGTAGCCATTGCAGACAACACAGCATCAGTGGATGCTCTTAAGTACATGAAGGACCTGAAGGGATTTAATGCAGAATTAAGCAGGTGGTTACACTACCCCCCTTAGCATCCACTGGCCAAATCCAATATAATTGGTGCTGTTGAGCTAATTGCCTTGAGAGACACAAACTTGACTGAGCCCTGCACTCCCACAAGCTGCTCATGGTCCACAACAAGGAGGAATGGAAAAGCTGCCTGCCAATATTTAGGTAGAAGATGCCTTTGGGATCCAGCCCCAGGAGCACACAGAGCCACGAGAGCACAGAGCTGAAGTCTGCTGTGTCCTAGGTAAGGAGCTGGCTTCTGTGGTGTGAAATGTGCTTGGCACAGGCACAGCCACCTCCAGGAATCCCCCTGCACACCAGCACTAACTCAGAGGGAACACAGGGCGTTCAGGAAACTCTACAATCCTACTGGAAATGTTTACCCACAGCTGATTCTCCTGTGACAGCCAGGATGCATGAGGCCCTGCCAGTTCCAGGTTATGGGGAAAGGAATAGCACGCACGAGGTTGCTTGTTGAAGTTATTAATTCTCTTACTGGAGTAAGAGTAATTTCCTCTTCCATCTGTACTCCAAGGCAGCCCAGGATGCTGGACCATTTCCCCAGTAAGCTGGGCCATGCACTATTGTGCAGCCTTTCCAACTTCCCCTCTGGCAGAGCTGCACGTGTGGCTCACCAAGCCCCCATAACAGACCACACTCAGCCATGCAGGAAGTGCCAGGGAAGATTTTTAAACAAAACTAAGCGTGAAGTCTCAACTATCACACACTTCACAATCCAAAACAACTCAGACAGGTTTCACTGGCGTAGCAACAGCAGCCAGAAACCAGCAGGGATTCCCTATCACCAAAGCATCCCACGACAGCACAGCAAGCTGGACAGGCTTGGAATGCAAGAAGCAGCAAAACAAGCACTCAGATTGAATCCCAAAGCAAAAATGAGACAAAGGACTCCAGGTCCTGAATCCCCTGAAATTAAGAGGCTTGCTTTCTTTTTAACTTCAGCTTGGATTAATTAAAATTTACGTATTTTCTCATTGGAAACAAAAGTCAGTAAATATGATGCTTAAAGCTGGTTCAAGAAATTAAAACAAGTCATGGCCACAATATGAAATTCAAGAGGCCAAAACAGCCACTGCCAAATATCTGAGTTGAACTACAGAATTAAATCACCACTTCACGTGGCACTTCCTCACAGTGACCATCACTCACCCCAGCCTGGCACACTCCACCCCAGGGCAGCAAAACTGATGGGGCAGCAAGATGTTTGGGGAGTCACTGTTTCCATTGAGGAGTCACTGTTCCATAGAAGCAATTTCCAGCTTTCTCATTCCCCACCCCAGTGTAACAGCACTGCAACACCACGAGGCGAACACAGAGCAGCTTTAACACTGGGTGAGCACAAACCCCTTCCTTTTAGCATTCTGTGTTGCAGTAGCAGCATCTTTGCAGCAGGTTCTCCTCTAAAATCATATTTAAAATTAAGTCCATTTGAAGCTATGGGGCAGGGGAAAGACGATCAGTGCTTTCCTGTTCATTTTCATCAGGAGATTCTTATAAACTTGTGAGCGGAATGGTGAGAAGTTTGTTACTTCAGGATATAGTTATTGCCAAGTGTAACAATTTGAAGGCACTTCCCATTAATGTGGTAATGACCATATCCTGGGCTGATATACTGGGAATAAATGGCGTGCCTCTGGCATAATTGCTATAGTGGAAACAGGAAGTAGCTTTAGTGTAAACAATAATTGTATCACATTTTCAATGAAGTTACAGAAGGCTGGAGTCAACTTTCTTGTCAATGGCTTAACAAATGCTACAGCAGTTCTGGACACTCCTGCTCCACAGCTGTCATCTTCCTCTCTTCTAAAGCCTTTCCACAAAATAACAACTATGTTTTTATTTACCTTGTACTTCACAACCAGAGTGGGAAGAGCGGTTTGGACTCACTCCAGGGCTGAGCTGGATTCTCCACATCAGCCTTGAAAGGTTTCACAGCAGGGCAGAAACCCTTCTTCATCCGCATTCCAAACTGGTTTAGCTTCCCAGTTTGACCAGACAGGAGTTACATCCCATTATACCTCCAGGTTGGGGCTGGGCCCTCGGCATGAGGCTCTGTATGACCAAATCTCATCCCAACAACAAAATTACAGCCGAGCTCCAGCCACAGGAGATTTGGGAGCACAGGAAGGCAATGAGATGATGCTCCAGTTTCAAGTGCCGTGTTCCCACATTCCCCACAATTAATTTCTCAGTGGGGCACAGAGAAACTACATGAACTGTATCCTGGTGGCTTGTTCTCACGACAAAGAGTCCTTAAAATCCTGCTAAATGATCAGATCCACCCTCACCTGTAGCCTTCTATCCTTGGCTCCCCACCCCACCGCAACCACACCAGAAAGGACCCGAACAAAGAGTGTCACCCCAGGAGCTCTGCAGCCCAGCAGTGAGAAGAAAACTGTCACAGGATAGGGCAAACAGATAAGCCATGTTTACTCTGCCTCTGCTTCCAACCTGCTGGCACGTGCCTTTAGAACACCAAGCTGGCTGGAAGCACAGCCGTGAGTCATTTGCCCATTAGATGCAATTTACATCAACTGCAACAATAAATTTTCATGGACTGAACTCTATAGTGCGTAATTTGGCACGAGGAAGGAGTGGTTGGGCCTGCCAAGTTTCATTTAAAAAAAGAGAAGGTGCAAGATGCAACAATTACTATTTTCTTTTAACGGTAATGAATAACTCAAAATATTTATGTTGAATGCAACCAATTGCCGGAGTTGACATTGTTCTGAGTAATTTGTAAAATACTTCCAGGACAACATCTCTACCTACAGTTAAATATGAGGCAATCTGTGACATTTTACATGAAATGAGTGCTATTGTCCCTCTACCATCAAACATTCCTCTCCCTTCAATAACGTGCTGTTTGTTACCTGTGTCACCTCTTCCCTTTGCTTTATAAGACAAGATATAAAAAGCTGGTGGCAGGCAAGAGCTTTACCATTTAGAGCTGCAAAATGTAAACTAGGCTTGGAGTGTGCAGGCAGATCGGTATTTTTACCCCCTCAAATATTAGCACGTTCAGTGCAACACAGGAGAAGGCATTCAAGGCAATTGCATTGGAAGTGCTATACATTAGCATGTCCCTGTTCCTGCTCAGAAAAGCTGTGTGCACTAACATTTTCATGCCACAGCGCTGAACCTAAAGTCCCAAACTCTTGGGCGAGGTGCAATTACTGCCTGTTACTGAACTGCAGAGCCAGACTGGGAAACATCTCCCACAGCTTGAAGGTTTTCCAATGGCAGAGAGCTGGCAGAGCAGCTTCCACACTCCCTGCTGAGCCCAGCATAAGAGAAAGGAAGAGAGGGCCAAGTCCACAGCTTGCTTCAGCCCTGCTCATCCACAGCCCTCTCAGCAGGTCCTCGTGGCCACTGGCAGCCGGGCGCGGTGGCAGCAGCCAGGCTGCCATAAATTCGGGCAGGGGACCAGCCCAGTGACATGCTTTATTGCCCAGGATCAGGGGAGCACAGCAACTGCTGCTTCCCTCTGCTCTGAGCTGCTCTGTCAGCTGCTGGGCTGTGGTAAAAGACCACGGCCTTGACACAGGAGCTGAGCCAGCAGCACAAGGCAACTCATAATTAACTCCCAAGACTCAAAACGGTGGAAGCATTTTTGAAGCTACACCTTCACGGGAACTACATAGGAGGGAATAATTAAAGGCTTTTGAATTATCATTTTAATGGTTGGAGAAAGTTAGATGAATAATCCAATGTTACCAGCAATTTTTGAAGTTTTACTGACCTTTTTTTAAGCAGTCTGAAGCAAGGCTTTGAAAGGCAGAAGTGACAGACAGACAGTGACTTTGCAAACGGAGCCATGTGAAGACAAAGCCCACTGGAAAGGACTGTCAGTTTCCATCACAGAGAGCTTGAAGAGTACAGCAAGTACTTGCTTTCCCCCTGCCCCACCCATAAGATCCGGGCTCTGAGTGCAGTGAAGACCTCCTGGGAGAGATAACTCCATCCTGTCACCTGGCATAGTCAAACACAAACCTCAGTATGGGCTGCATGAGAAATTCGTCTCCCATTGCACTTCACTGTAAAAACATAAAATATCTTTCAGAGGCTCCACAATGCACTTACTAGGTACAACCCCTCTCGATTTTCTGCCCTCCAGAGCCGCAGAAGTGGACTGCTGCTTTAAGTAGAGGGTTTGGAGCCCAAGAAACCACGACTCAAATTTGATTTCTTTTAGGTCAAGTCACTCTGGCAGCTCAGACAAGGGACGACTCACTAAAGCAAGCTGCAGGAGATCTGCCTGAAATTCACTGTCATCTTGGTTGTCTGAATAGCTCCAGGGGCTGGGAAGATGCTGAGGCGGTACAGAAAGAGTTGCAGACCTTGGGCTAAGTCGGTGCAAGGCTTTATTATGAAGTGAGACAGGCAGCAGCGTGTCCCATCCTTCACTGTGTCCCTGTCTGTCACACAGCCATCGTTATCGCAGCGCCTGCAATTTTCCTTTATCTCAGCAAATTATGTCCAGTTCACACTTCTCATTCCTGTGCCAACTTTGTCTCTGATGGTTTGGTGCTCCCATTAATTCCTTCTCTTCCCACGTGGTTCAAGCCTAACAGAGGATTAAAGGGAGGTGTGTTTCGAGGACAGATCATGCCTGCCTTGGACTCCACCTGCACACTGATGTGGGGCTCAGGCTAAATCCAAACCCTGAAGAAACAGTTTTCAGACACATCAGCTCCTTCAACCAGAAGAAAGTGCTACAAGCACTGGACCTAGGCCTGCCTCCCAACATGGAGATGATCTAACCATACCAATGCTCACAGCCCCACTTCTCCCTCCTGCAAACGAGGCCTTTGCTTCACTCATTCACACCGAAGCACATCCCTGCTGTAACATCAGCTCATGGCAAGGAGGATTTGCCAAACAGCTCACGCTTGTGACAACTTTCAGCAGGTTACTGCAAGAGAGAAGCTCCATCTCTGACTTCATACACCACTTTTAAAGTTTCCCCTATTCTGTCAGAACTTCAGTATTTTTCTTTTGTATAAGGAAAGGATTCTGCCCAGCAGGCTTTAAAATCAAGCTTTCATATGTTGAACAGCAGCTAAAAATGTAACAGGATTTCTTCCACAAATTCATTTCTTCAGCCTGTCCATTTCCTGATCCTACTTCCTCAAGGACTGCAGCGGGGACAAGGCACAAAGACCCTTTAACAGCTGCTGCATAAAAAGGAACACACAGAGTGAGCTGTGGAGTCACAAGGTCTCTTCCTACCCCTGGAGGCCCAGATATTTCTGGGACACCCTGCCTTAGTCATTGGTAACAGAGGGAAATAGTCAAGTTAAAAGGTGGTCTTATTTCAGTATTTCATGTCAAACTCTTTCATATGGAAGGAGGTGGGTTTGCTTCACGTGGCAATACCAGTGACACCACCATGCTGCAGTATCTCCTGCATGTCAGAATATTCCCAGTGTGCTCAGAAATAAGCATTTCCAAAAAATTACCACGTGTACATCACCCAGTTTGAGTACAAGCTGCATCAGGTAGCAGAAAGAACAGGAATGTCAGTGATTCACTCATCTGCCTGCCATGATGGAAAGATGAAAGGTCATTCTGGCAAATACAGAACCAATTTGGATCAAATTAGGCCACAAAAAATTGACACAGGGGAGCTCAAAAAGGTCTCCAATTGCCAAAGGCAATAAGCACCCTGTTCTGGAGAAGCAGTAAGTCTATCTCTATACACACAAGGTCCAAGGCATTCCCCATGCAGCCAAGGGCTGTCCCTATCTACAAAGCCACCCACAGCTCCTGCTCAGCCATGTCTGCAGCGTGACACAGGAGGAGAAAGTCAAGACAGCCAGGGCTCACAAGAAACTTGTCAAAAAGAATTCCTTCTCCAAAATCTGTAAGATGACAGTTTGAAGCACAACCAGCATAGGAAGAAAGATCTCAATTTCATCCAGTTATTCCCACGAAATGGAGAAAGCAGTTATAAAATCAGGTATCTGTGCAATGGAAACAAGTCCTCTCTGCACTCCCAGTCTCACTTGGTGATGTTTTCCAGGCTACCACGAACAGACAGATTTCTCTGTGGCAGTCCTTTCTTTGTTGTCCTAAATGTGTGTGGGTTTTGTCTCACTTTTGGTTTTGAAAGTATTCACTTTACTTTTTAATATCAAAGTTTTATTAGAACTCTGCAAGGCAAGATATAATCCAATTTAGTAAATATTAAAGATAATTTCTGATGCAGCCTCGCAAAATTTTCAAGTGTGTTTAATATGTTACTGCACAAATTTAGCAAGTGGCCCTTTTCTCCTGCTTTAGCATAAGACATGAATGAAAAGACTGCAGTGGTCTGAATAAATGTTTGCTCTACGTATGCAAATGTAGCTCTACATATGCAGCTTTTAGGATCAGTGAAGGCCAGAAATTCTGGTGCACCAAACAGGGAATGATATCCAACGCTGCCTTTTTGAAGTGAGTTTTGTGTCATGTATCACCACAGTAGAACAGCAGAACAAGACAATTTAAACAATTACTTTGCTGCTGGAGAGATGCTGCAAGAGCCTGTATTGGGTGACCTAGTCTCAGCAATCTACACCAGATAAAGACGGTGACATGAGAAAGATGTCACAGTGTTGTACACGTGTGAAGGGCACTCTGTTTCTTCAGAGTAAAAGCTAAGAGTCTGTTACATTTTCACTTGATACATTTAATGCTGCACAGTGAATGATTATTCCCCCTGGAAATACATCAAATTCAAATACTCCTGACAATTTGAGAATTGCTGGAAACCACCATTATTTGAGTGTACGGCTCAGTCACAGATCACTGACCAAAACCCGTCACTGCTGTTGAACCTCTGTGAGATCACTCAACCTCTATTTTCCCACTCTTCAGCATATTTTTCCTGCTTCTCATCTCCACGTAGCAAAGCATAGAGAAAAACCTAAAAACTCCTCTCTCTTTTATAAAAGGCCAGAGTAGTTCTACCAAACACCTGGGTTTTCTTTTGGACTAAACCTCCCAACTCAAAGTTACTTTGAGTAACTGCAGGACAAAGTTCAGAGGTGTGAGGGAAATGACAGGGTGGCAAACACCTGATTGCAGCAGCCACACCTTCAGGCATCACCCTGGAGGCCACCTGCACCCTTGTGCTTTAGGGAGTTCCCAAGAGTTGGGGCTTTACCTGGAGCCATTGCAGACCCCCAGCACCCCTGTGATTTCAGCAGCAATGATATTTACCACCAGAGGTTGAAATCTCAGGTTTTTAGACTTCAGAGCAAAGACTGTCTTTATCCACTTTGAGAAAAACTGTCTCCACAGGAGTTATTGTTTCTGGCTGTCTGCAGATTTGGGATTTACATCTGGTTTGCACTATCTCTCTGCAACCACAGGGAATTTTCTTTTTCTTTTTTTTAAAACAATGACTTTCTGGATGATGCAGTGGAAGAAACAGCCACCAGGAAAACGTGCTGGTTTGCCAAACCACAATACACCCCAGTCTGACTGTACAGAGAGTGGGGGTTCAGTGGTCCTTGGGCCCTTGACACTGCACAGCAAGAAGTCCGGCACTCCAGACTCCTCTACTGCCTCCCCTGGAGCAGCAGTGGAGGGAATGGGAGAAGCATGTGTTCAGTACACCGCAGTTCCTCTCTGCCCCTCCTTCCCTCTCACACAGTTCCACTGCTCCATCAAGGACTGCAGACCGTCAGGAACTGCCTGTATGGCATTTTTTCACCCTTTCTTAACCAGGTTTTCCCCAAGGTGCCACCACCTTGGCTGCAAGGCCCAGTCATGCCCTGTGGTGGAGCCATTGGGGCTGGCTGGAATGGGCTGTGTCCAGCCACTCCTCACAGAGGCCCCTGCAGCATCTGGGCACCTATACCTGGTACAGTCAAAAATATCAGAATCTACATATATTAAAGCCAGAAGGAACCAGAAAAAGGGTCAGTCTAACACAAAGTATTACATTTTACTCAGATATGCTCTAGTCTGACTAGAAGCTTGTATTTATTAGGACAAGAGAAAACGGCCTAAAGTTGCACCCATGGAGGTTTAGTTTGGATATTAGGNGAAATCTCAGGTTTTTAGACTTCAGAGCAAAGACTGTCTTTATCCACTTTGAGAAAAACTGTCTCCACAGGAGTTATTGTTTCTGGCTGTCTGCAGATTTGGGATTTACATCTGGTTTGCACTATCTCTCTGCAACCACAGGGAATTTTCTTTTTCTTTTTTTTAAAACAATGACTTTCTGGATGATGCAGTGGAAGAAACAGCCACCAGGAAAACGTGCTGGTTTGCCAAACCACAATACACCCCAGTCTGACTGTACAGAGAGTGGGGGTTCAGTGGTCCTTGGGCCCTTGACACTGCACAGCAAGATGTTCATTTGGGAAACAAATCACCCAGTACAATTTAGAGCAGCCTCTTGTCCTCCTTCCTACTGAGACACACAAGAGTAACATTTCTATCCTTCTGGCTTCTGAATTGTTTACAAATTAAAGCTCTAGAATTCCTATTAACTACCAGCTCTAAAGGTTATTTCTACCCATCCCATACTATAAGAGAGAAGAGACCAAAGTACACCTCTCTGAATAAAAAATTGCACTTCCCATAGCTAAGCAATAGCCAACTTTCAAATTATTGGTGTCCCGACTTAAAATCAAGCTGGCAATTAGAGGTGGAAAGGCTCCACATCCTGTTATCCATTCCTCAATCCTCCCCTACCAAAGTTCACTTCCAAAACACACTCCCCCCAAAGCAGAATCACAGCACTGAGAGGAGGGCTTGACGTTCTCCCACAGCATTCCTACAGAAACATGGAAGTACAGTATTTCAGAGGCACACTGGAATCCAGTTTAACCACAATATCTGCCAGCATGGCTATCAATGCACTAATCAGATACATGAAAATTAGGCTTGAATCCTGTAGGACAGCCAAGTTCTGCCAAAATATATCCATCAGCTCCTTCATCTTAAATCAAAAATTTGCTACTGGAGGTGAGCTCCTGCAAAATCCCATATGCAAGTATTGGTGATGTGTAAGTGCAGACAGATAGATAGACAGATATCCATTTTTCAGAAGTTATTTACTCTTAGTATGGGTAAAGAGGCAAAGAAATAAACATTGATTCCCTGTCAAAACCATCCTAAGGTCAAAAAAAAAAAAGAAAAAGAAAAAGAAAAACAACAACAAAAACCCCCAAACCTATCTGGCATAAAAGCTCAGCAAGAATATTGTTTCCAGGGTCTCTTCAAAGCCATATTCAAACAGCTGTCCCAGCACCCTGCTGCCCACATTCTGCTTTTGAAGACACTGAAAACCCCCTGAACACTGTATGGCAGCACAGGCTGATCTAACTCAGCATATAAAACATGTTACTGCTCCTCTCACCCTGTAAGAAGTAGAGCAGCAAACAAACCAATAGCTGGATTGCTGCCATGCCAATAGTTCAAGTGCATGCAACTCTAAACCACTTCCCAGTCTTTTTTTGTTTTTACAAAAAACCAGGACAGTATCACATTTATTGTGCTGCAATAGGAGAATCTGGTTATATTTGAGCAGTGTATTATTTCACCTGGACTAACTAAAATATTCAGTTACACAACAGCTAATCATGAACAGAAGATAAGCTCAGAGATAAAAATAGGGAGAAAGACAGAGAGACCTTGTAACAGTTAATCAGCATGATTCATTTGTCAGCCTGCCATACGCAGCACCACCTGAGAAAGAAAGCCTTGAAGTTCCCTCCAATAAATCTTTTTAAGCAATAAAACCTCTTGGGTTGGTTTTGCTTTAGTTTTATTTCTAAGTCATTCATCAAACTGCTGCTAATCCCCAAATACACAAAGGAATCAGAGTCCAAATGGGGAAGAGGTACAACATACCCTGAGTGTCACCCAGCCCAGATTAGCCTGGCAGCGACCCCTCACAGCACGTCAGTCTTGTTTGACTTCCATAGAGAAATGTGCCCCAGCAGATTCCTGCAGGACAGCTTCATCCCAGGGCTTCCGAGTGCGGCCCTCTGTCCTCAGCGCTCTGGCTGCTGCCCAGGTACTTAACTCACTTAACATGAGCCGGATCACTGGGATTTCAAATCCTCCTCGGGATCACCGTGCTACGCAGGAAACCACAACAGGGACAGTAGCAGCTGGCACAGGAGAGGGGGACAGGGACAGGGCAGGGAGGGCAGGGAGCTGCCAACTCCCAGATAAGGCAGGCACCCGTGGTTTTGGAGGAAGATGGGGACCATTTGTAATCAATTCCTACTGTGGCATAGACAATAAAACTGTTCATGACAATAAAACTGATTTTGTCTTCTCCTTTGTCTTTGCCATAAGGCCTCCGACACTTCCCGTCGGCCCTTGCAAGATGAAAGCAAAAAAAGCATCACTTTGGGCAATGTGGGAGACTTTAGCATTTATTCCTGAACAATGGCGTCTATTCAAGTCTCAGCCTTGCTCCGGCTGTTAATTAAAAAAGTAAACAAGAAAAAAAAATATAATTTAAGCCTTCGCTAGATACTTGGCTTTCTAATCTCCTCTAGAGAATACAGACAAACTCCTCTCCTGTCCAAAGCAGGGATTTACACTTCCACACCAAGCCAGCTCCCCAAACCTTAATTGGAAGTGGCATTAAGTTCAAGGCGGGCGTAGGCAGAGCAAGATTCAGCAGCAGCAAAATTTCATTAAGCCAGTTTTTCACGTGTTAACTTCATCTACCCATTTAAGATGATGCATAATTTAGAAGTATTGAACAGCTCCACTGACAGAAATATGTTCTCTGATCTCACCAGTGATTTACAGCCCCACTTCTGGTCTACAATGCCCACAAAATTACATTTGGGACCCAATATTCATCCTTTGGGCCGTGTCACCGGCCTGGCTGTCCAACTTCAGATGTGCTAATTACGGTCATTCACTCATACTCTGTCTCTAATTTTATCAAGTTGTTTTCTCCAAGGCGTAACATGAGCAGAGTTCGGATATTTAGCATAACCAGCTGAATATTTTTTCTGCTGGATGGCTGCTTGCTTTGGGCTGGCTGTTCCAGGTCTTAACTAAAGCCCTTCAATTTTGACCCTTCACAGCTGATCTCGCTCTGGCCTGAAGTTCACCCCAAGTACAGCTGCCCCACACTACAGACACAATCTTTGCAGTTCAGCCATCACTTGATGTGCTTTCCTTTAGAGCCAGATACTTTAAGCTGACCCAGGGGACCAAAGTTCAGTTATTTTAAACACTTCCTCTCAGAGCATCTCGGGCATGGCTGCAACATTTCCACCTGCCTTTCCAATCAGGCATGACCAGTATTATGACCCCTAGCATGAAGCAAAATGGGAAAACCATACAGATATTCCTACGGATGAGGAAAGGTCCCAGCTGCACGATGACTTTAAACTGTGTTTTCCTCAGCAGCACACACACATCTGGATAAAATGGAACACAGCATGATGAACTCCATTGAGGAAACATGTTTCATCCCTCAAAGGCATGTCAGCTTGCCTTCTGCCAACAGCCAAAACAGCTTTGCACCACAGGTAGGAAAAAAACCAACTTTCCTTCTGTATCTCACTTCTCCAAATTTCCCAGCCCACCGTGCCCAGCACAATGAGATAATCCAAACCCCTTCTATGATAAAATATTACATCATTTGTGGAGCAGCCCCAAAATATAGGGACAAAACACATGCAAAGGGGCTGATGCACAACCACAACCTTAAGCTGCAGCAATGACACAGCTCTTATTTCTTCACTGAGGTATGGGCAAAATGCTTCAAGGAGCAGTATGGGAATGGTCACAGCAGGTTTGATCCAGCTCACTTCCAAATGATTCAATATGAATCATATTTTCTTCAGACCAGCAGTTTAAATTTTGTGAACATGATATTTTTGCTGAGTGCAGTAAAAAAAACCCACACCACACACATAAATATATTCTCTCTAATCTTTACCACATTTACTAGTTTTGCTTTTCCACTCCAGCCAGCCAAATGGAGAACCACCTCTCTTCAATACATAAAATATTACGCAGTATCTTCTGAGAAACTGAGATTTAACAGGTGTCTGCTGTTTTAACATATCTATTTCAATTTCACTAGATCAGAAGATAACTAAATCAGCCAAGCAAACCAACTGCAGGTCACAGATGAACACAGTCAATTACTTATGGCAAAGTAAAAAGTTACCATGTAATTGGCAAGTAAGTTGGTTTGTTACTTTACTCTAAATTCCCAGAGCTGCCTCAAGTCTTATCTCAAAAAAACAAAGCAACAAGCAACCAGCTATGAAATCAAAACTGTCTCTAATGAAGACAATGATTCTTGTTAAATCAGAATTTTAGTTGAGACTGGAAACTGGAATTTGAGACTTCTTTCAGGGAGAAGAATTCCACCTGGATTATTTCCAACTGTTTCTTTCCTTTTAATCCAAAATAATCTGCAAAAACCAGTCAGATTGATTGAAACTATGAATACTTCTTGTATTCTCTAATTAAAATAAGGTTTTGGCAAAAAAATTACCTCTTCTTGTGCAGCTATAAGAGGACAGAAACTTTCTCCAGCCCAGCAGCAGCAATGCTTATAATGGCATTGCACCAGAAGAGAGCCAAGCTCACAAAATTCCCAAGAAAGAAGAGGCTGTTCCAGTAGCAGTCTGCAGCTGGGATTGTGTACATTATCCACAAGCAGTATATTCTATTTTCAGCATATATTTAGGATGGCAAATCTCAGTCTTTTTAATGCAGAACAGACCAACTTAGCCTCTTCTCCTACTGAACTACACCACACCTTGACACCAGGAGAAAGAAAAATGTGATTTAAAAACGCATCCCAAATGAGACAGCAGCACAGAAACCCATGAATTTCAGTGATCAGTCAAATCACAGGCCGTTAGTTAACTGGGCTTTGCCTACAGAAGTTTTTCCATTATTTTTATTTCCTTTTTTTAAAAAATGAAATTACTCAAATTCAAATTTCATGATGTTGATCTTGCAGTTAACCTCAAAAAAAAAAATCAAAGCTGGAAGGAATTTTTATTGAATTGCTCAACTCTGCCTGTGCAGTGCTCTTGGTAATTTGTAGCTCTGCAAGAAACAAAACTAGTGGAAGTTTTCCAGCTTTCCGTCAACTACACTTTGTAGCTGAATGTTGACATTTAGAAAGAGATTCCCTATATTAGAACTTTCAACACCCCAAAATTCACCCAAATTTGGCCTAGTCATTGAATATAGACATAGTATATAGAATACAAACATTCGAATTCTGCATTTTAATTAAGCTTCCAACTTTAATTTCCTCTCTTTATGCCCTCAGCAAGTGATGGGATGAGACTGTGCTCATCTACTCTGTTTCAAAACCATTTAATGACAAAGTGAGAACAAACATAAAATACCTGTGGATTTGCCCGTTTTTATGTAGATAGTCCAGTCCCTCCAGCACCTCCTTAAGGATTGTGGCTATACAGGCTTCATCCAGGACACCAGTCTTGTGTTCTCCTTTGGCCACGATGTGCTTGATAATATCCAAAACAGAGCCTAGACAAGAGTTAAATATCTTAGTTTCAACTAGATGAACTGATTCACAGTGCAGTGTAATTTATCATTGTTTAATACATAAGTACAAGAAATTCACTGATGATGGTCTGGATCAGAGTCAGAAGTTGAAGCTTTTGCTGCAGGAAAACAGAGGCAACAACGCAGCCCTGGGGGACAGAGCCTCCAGGTGGGCTGCAAAACCCCTGTGAACACAAGCAACTGAGAAGTTATTTGAACAAGCCAAAATACAAAATGTACAAACACAGGACTCTTGGAAGGTTTAGAAGTCGATACTGATGCTACAGCTGGCTTAGTGCTGAGTACTGGAGATGCTGAAGGGGGAAATGGAAAAAGCAGGGGGCTGCCAGGACTCACAAGCTGAAGGCAACAAGCTTGATAAAATTAGGCACTCTTTTTCAGCTCCTACAAATTCTGTGCAGAGGAATAGCAGGAAAAATCTCATCTGTTAAGGGCTGGTACAACCCTAAGAGGGAAAAAAGTGGAAATCATTAAATAGAGAACAAATGAGACTGAATTCTGACAATAAGTCCCTTCTTCACTGTGTACAAAACTGGAATAGCTTAGATCCTTCCCTAGAAGCATGTTTAGTCTCTCTCCCAAGCATGGTGTGAATGACCTCATCTTCCATGACAAACCAGGCTTCAGACAGCAAATCACTCCTTCAAACTGCACCCAGGAATAAATGGAAG